>JAULAV010005622.1:0-17964 GCA_030789695.1 Scilla litardierei
TGAGCTTCAGAAGACCCACTCGGCCGAGTGGTTAATCCCGTCCGCCCGAGTACCATGAAGCCATCGGCCGAGTGACGACAACTCACTCGGCCGAGCCGCCCCCGAAGTAGAGACCCCTGAAGGCCCCGACTTACTGGAAAATTACAGGGTTTCTCACTCGCCCGAGCAACTTTTGTCACTCGGCCGAGTGCGACGCGCTGCCTGTAGCGAAAATTACGGAAAACAGGCCGCGCAGGGGTATTTTGGTCACAGTTTTTGGACGATTTTGGGGGGTATTTAACCCCTGTTTTTACCCTAGTTTTAGAGAGCTTCTCCTTAGATTTTTTGCAGCTTTTTAGATTAGCTTTTTAGTTTTATTCTTGAGATTGGAGAGGAGGAAAAGTTTGATTTTTGTTGGATTAATTGAAGAACTCCATTGGTTTGTCTTTCTCTTCCCCAAAAATTCTATTTTTATTGCATATCTCAATATTGTGATGAATTCTATTGCTTATTTCATTGATTATTTTTGTGATCTTGCTATGAATTGTGAGTAGTCGCCACGTCTTGGGGCGTGGGGATGAATCCTACAAGCCCAACTTCATATTTGTGATGAATTAGTAGAAATTTTGCTAGAATTGATATCTATGGATTAGATTGGGATCAATTTACTACGGTTAGCTAGGAGTTCATACCGATCGGGATTTGCAAGAGATTGGATCCCGATTCGATAGGAACCCCTAGAAATCCAAATTGGGTTGGAATCGAATTTCCGTAGTATCGGTTTGCAAGAGATTGGACCGATACTAGGGTTTCCGGTTGCAATTCCGTGCCAATACCCGTTTGCAAGAGATTGGACGGGTAGGAACTATCTCAATCTAGATCGCGAGCCGAGTTTGCAAGAGATTGGGCTCGGTGCGCGATTGGACGATGATGTTGATCCTAATGCTAGCTTTCCTAGGCTAGGGTTTGCAAGAGATTGGACCCAAACCTAGGATAGCTATAGACCGGCAACAGCGCGAGAGCGTGAGCTTGGTTCTACATTCAGTTGCAACTAGTCCATCCAAAATCTCAATCTAGCAATTTTGATACTGGCGAACCACATTTATGAGATACGGTGAGTAGCGGGGATTCCCCATTCCCTAGACGTTCTTTATTTGATTTGATATTTCCGCACTTTGTCTGACGATTGTGACAGGATCGCCAAAGGCAAATCTTTCTTCTTGAATAGCCAGGTTGATTGGAACAAGCACGGTCATTCGTCCTCCCTGTGTTCGATATCCCGATCGCTGCTACACCATGCACTTGCGGTAAAACTACAACCGTTCTTTAGGGTTACGTCCCGGAGCGATCAAGTTTTTGGCGCCGTTGCCGGGGAGGCGATTGCGTTTGATCTTACCACCCCTAGCTACTTCCTTTTTATTTTTTATTATTATCATTATTATCTCCATTTTTTTTATTTTTTCCTAACCCTTCCACGGTACTAATCATCTCTTTGAAACTCTTTTTTCCCTGTGCATGTACACGAGATCTACGGCGGACCCTGAAGCTATATTGTTTGATCCAGAGATCGAACGTACCGCGCGGAGACTTAGAGCGGAAAGGAGACAAAATCCGGAAGGGCGGTTTATGACCAACCCGGAAACTGCTGAACAATTGGCAGCAAGGATGGCGAGGATAATTTCTATTCGAGATAGGCTTCGGCCTAAGACCTCTTCTACTACCTCATCCATTGCCATGCCGGGGTTGGCGGCTGACAAGAGCTTCGAGCTAAAGACTGGACTAGTGGTTCTGATGCAACAGGATCCATTTCATAGGAATGCCCATGAAAATCCCCACTACCACATCCAATTGTTCTTGTCGAAGTGCGCCACATTCCAGATGCCGGGAGTCTCCATCGATGCCATCAGACTGCGTCTCTTCCCTTTCACGCTAAAGGACAAGGCACTATACTGGTTGAGGACGCAAGCTGAGGGTGTCTTCACCACTTGGGACGAGTTGGCGAGTGCATTCATTGACAAGTTCTATCCGCCCTCCAAGACAGTGAAGATTCAGAGCGCTCTTATGTCCTTCAAGCAAGGACCCCAAGAGACGCTCTATGAGGCTTGGGAGCGTTTTAAGGATCTGCAGCATCAATGCCCGCACCATAGTATAGAAGATTGGGAGCTAGTACATAGCTTCTACAATGGTCTCCAACCGGGAACCAAACAAATTATTGATGCCGCGGCGAATGGTGCCATCTTGTCAAAGACTCCCGAGGAAGCTACGGCCCTAATTGAGGAGATGGCCTCAAACAATCAACAATGGGGCGATGAGCGAGGACACTCTATGTCCTCCTTAAAGCCGACTAGTATCTATGAAGCGCAGGCCGTAGCGGAGCTTACAAGCAAGTTTGATTCTCTCCACAAGGTAGTGGAGAGATTGGAGAAGTTTATCACGGAGCCCCAAGGAGCCCCTTCCACCTCCGCACCGACCAACCAAATGTGTGATTGGCAAGACCAATCTCAAGCCATGTACGTGGGAGGAGAGCAAGGAGAAGGAGCCTTGGAGCAAGTACAATATGTCGCAGGGAACCAAGGATATTGGGCCAATCCGGCCGCAAGGAATCATCCCGGCTTCTCTTACGCTAACAATGAAGGAGCTTTGAACCCGCCACAACCGCCACCTCAACAAGCTCGACCACCACTACCACCCCAACAACAACACTATCCACCGAGGGGGCCTACTCAATAAAATTTTCAACCGAAGCAACAAGTCCCACCATATAGGCCGCCCGGATACAATCAAGGGTGGAGGAATCAAAATCAAAACCCTCCACAAGCCCAACAACGATCCGACTTCGAAGCTAGGGTGGAGGCGTTTATGGTCGAGCAAAATAAGGTCAATGCTAGCTTGAAGGCGGGGCAAGACTCTCTTAATACCATTGTGGCTCAAATATCGGAGCAATTGGCGTTGCTCAATCGGAACACTCAACGATTGCCGGCGCAACCCGAGCAAAACCCACGGGGCAACACTGGCCACATCAATGCCGTAGTTGCCGTTACCACTAGAGGCGGAAAGGATACCACCCCCGCCATGATTCCTACCGAGGAACCCGTGGAGGAAAGATTGGAGCCGATTGAGTCGGTAGTTGAAGTTGATAAGGAGAAGGAGCCACAAGAAAAGGAGAAATCTAGAGCGGAGCAATTGATCGAGGAGAGGCGCTTCATGCCACCGGTCCCATTCCCCCAAAGGCTCGCTAGAGCAAAAATGGAGAAAAGTCTAGCGAAGTTTCTCGAGTATCTAAAAGGAGTTAGCCTCAATATTCCCTTCCTCGACGCCATCGTGGAGATCCCCACATATGCTAAATTCTTAAAGGACTTGATTTCGGGGAGAAAGAGGAAGGAGAAGATCATGCTAGCCGAGGAGGGCTCTTGGTTCACCAAGAGAGAGAAGGAGCCGGCAAAATTTAAAGATCCGGGGAGTTTTCGGATTCCTTGCACCTTGGGCGGCGTTCCTCTTCAAAAGGCGTTGATTGATCTAGGGGCTAGTGTGAGCCTCATGCCTCTCTCCATGTTCTTAAGGCTAAACACCGGGACAAAGATGAAACCCACCGACATGCGCATTCAATTAGCCGATGGACGGATAACAAGGCCGGTGGGGATCGCCGAAGACATCCCGCTACAAGTCCCGGGGGGAATATGCTTGCCATGCGACTTCGTGATCATGGACGTTAAGGAGGAGGGAGATACTTCGTTGATACTTGGACGCCCATTCCTCGCCACCGCCGGAGTCATCGTCGACGTGCGCGAAGGTACACTAACTTTAAACGTCGGCAACATCGAGGTGGAGCTTCACATTCCTAAGGCTATGAAGCACATGCCTTACCACGAGGAGCTTGATTACATGGACCTCCTTGATGAGGTAATTGAGGAGGCGATCCCCCACTCTATTGGCGCTCTATTCGAGGAAGATTTCGAGGAAGGCCTGGATTTAGGCCAAAATGAGAAGAAAGATGATTCCCACGACCTCTCCGCTGAAGATGATGAAGGCGACGCTGATGTCGCAAGGATTCGAGAGCTCTGTAAGCTCTCGAAATTAAAGTCTCCAAAGAAAGCTCCTCCGGTACGGAAATCGGCATCACCGGTGAAGCCGTTGACCGGAGCAAATGCTAGCTTGGGGGAGCCTCCCCCCAACACTATTCGAGATGGGAGACCACCGAGGGAGAACACGTCGCCACGTCTTGGGGCGTGGGGATGAATCCTACAAGCCCAACTTCATATTTGTGATGAATTAGTAGAAATTTTGCTAGAATTGATATCTAGGGATTAGATTGGGATCAATTTACTACGGTTAGCTAGGAGTTCATACCGATCGAGATTTGCAAGAGATTGGATCCCGATTCGATAGGAAACCCTAGAAATCTGAATTGGGTTGGAATCGAATTTCCGTAGTATCGGTTTGCAAGAGATTGGACCGATACTAGGGTTTCCGGTTGCAATTCCGTGCCAATACCCGTTTGTAAGAGATTGGACGGGTAGGAACTATCCCAATCTAGATCGCGAGCCGAGTTTGCAAGAGATTGGGCTCGGTGCGCGATTGGGCGATGATGTTGACCCTAATGCTAGCTTTCCTAGGCTAGTGTTTGCAAGAGATTGGACCCAAACCTAGGATAGCTATAGACCGGCAACAGCGCGAGAGCGTGAGCTTGGTTCTACATTCAGTTGCAACTAGTCCATCCAAAATCTCAATCTAGCAATTTTGATACTGACGAACCACATTTATGAGATACGGTGAGTAGCGGGGATTCCCCATTCCCTAGACGTTCTTTATTTGATTTAATATTTCCGCACTTTGTCTGACGATTGTGACAGGATCGCCAAAGGCAAATCTTTCTTCTTGAATAGCCAGGTTGATTGGATCAAGCACGGTCATTCGTCCTCCCTGTGTTCGATATCCCGCTCGCTGCTACACCGTGCACTTGCGGTAAAACTACAACCGTTCTTTAGGGATACGGTGAGTTGGCTCAACCGTTCTGTAAGCTCTCGAAATTAAAGTCTCCAAAGAAAGCTCCGCCGGTACGGAAATCGGCATCACCGGTGAAGCCGTTGACCGGAGCAAATGCTAGCTTGGGGGAGCCTCCCCCCAACACTATTCGAGATGGGAGACCACCGAGGGAGAACACGCCGCCACGTCCAAATCCAAGCGCGCTCCCCGGAAAGTTTGATGGGTGCATCTCATATGCGCCAAACATCCCACATTGATTGAAAATTATAGGGGGTCAAGCTCACGACCTTAAACGAGCGCTTGTCGGGAGGCAACCCGACGGTTTTTGCTTTATTTTTACTTTATCTTTATTTTCGTTTAGAAATTTTTAGTGTTTTGAGTCGTTCGCCCAAAAATTTTGTGATAACGGGTCCTATTTTTCTTGACAGTAGAGGAGATAGGTAGATCCATCATGAGGAGGATGAACGCGACGACGAGGAGCGCCCCAAGAAGGCGCTCAACGCTTAGGAGGAAGATGGAATCGACTGGAGGAAGAAAGACGGAGTTTAGAGCCCAAACGAAGACAAACAGCAGAACACAAGGCTCACTCGGCCGAGCATACTAGTCACTCGGCCGAGTACACAAGTTCGTCCGGCCGAGCCGCTCACGAACGAGGGAAGTCTGCTGTACCCAACTCTCTGTTTATTTTCCTGATTTCAATATAACTGCTACTCGGCCGAGTATATATTCCCACTCGGCCGAGTAAAATGGATACCCTCCTAGGGCGAGTCATGCCGAGTAGCTTGAGCCACTCGGCCGAATGGACTTACTCCACTCGGCTGAGGCTGGTAAGGCCACTCGGCCGAAGCGTAGGCGAGGAGGAAATTTCCATTGACCTCGCTCGGCCGAGTGACCACGTCACTTGGCCGAGTCGTAACTTTTATTATATAAGGGCCGAGGGGGGGGGCGCGATTTTCGAAACGCAAAACCCAGTCGCGCCCCGACTCTTCAGCTCCCCTCGCCCGACTCCCCTGGCTCTGATACCAAGTGTTGGATCCTGTGGATGGCAAACAACACTAGAAGGGGGGTTGAATAGTGTTGTGCAAATAGTAAACTTTTTCGATTGTTAATAAACGTCCTTCTAATGTTGCCTAACAAACCAAGTAGAGCGATCTACGCTTGGTTCTTAATCAACAAAGTAGTCTTAAAATTCACAGAGTAATTTCATAGCAGGTAGTCAACTCCATATGAACAGTAGTCAACTCCCAGAGTATTTATAAGCACAGATAAGATTGCAAGTAATACAAATATTATAACTTTATTCACAGCGGATAAAAGTAAGTTGATCTTTGCAATAGATGAACAACAATTAGCAAATAATAAAGTAAGAGCAAAGATAAACAAACACAGATAATCAATCGCAGACACAAGGATTTTTATCCTGGTTCCCCACAACTTTTGGGTACGTCCAGTCCCCGACCAATCCGGTACGAGATTTTCCACTATCTGCCTTAGCAAATACAAGTACCTAACTCCACTCGTTAGGATTTCCAACGACCTAGTCTTGATCAGGATTTTCAACTGGCAACACCTAGACTTGTCTAGTGTTCCAACAACAACACAATAAAATTGATATCCAATTCACCACAATAAATTGATGGAGATTGGTTTTACACCCAGATTCTATAGCCAAATAATAATAGACAAAATTGTGTGTAGTGGCTTGATAGAATGAGATTCTAGATCACACAAATATACGAATGAATTCTTTGTGATCTAGACCTAATGTTTTTCAAAAAATCCTTTAAACAAAAATCAAGAGAAAAGTAATACGGATTTGAAAAACAGCTAGCCAATAAAACGAGATTATGATCTTTAAAAAATAATAACAGAATTTGTAAGATCACAAATAAAATAGAATTGGCTAAAGAGAGAATGCGAGCTTAGAACTTTACAGCGTTTGCACGAGAGAATTTGAATTCAATAGTTGT
This sequence comes from Scilla litardierei, assembly GCA_030789695.1. Taxonomy (NCBI): domain Eukaryota; kingdom Viridiplantae; phylum Streptophyta; class Magnoliopsida; order Asparagales; family Asparagaceae; genus Scilla; species Scilla litardierei. The sequence continues at coordinate 6,933 of JAULAV010005622.1, forward strand.
TGTATTTTTCTCAATGAAAATGGTCCTCTATTTATAGGAGAAATATGAGAATTCGAAATTCAAATTACTTTGACTTTTGTCCCAAAAATTATGGAAAAAATCGCTCAACGATATTTCAAAATTCATGTCAAAAACATCAAACTTTGACAGCTGGTAGTCGACTCCTTAGGAGTGGTATTCGACTCCCAGTGTGTTTCAGGAAATCTTGATTCTCAGCTGGTAGTCGACTCCTTACCTTTGGTAGTCGACTCCAAGAGGAGTTTTTCCTGCGACACAGCTAGTCAAACAAGTAGCTAACTCCAGGGTGTGTGGAGTTTCACTACGGATTTTATAAGACGACTAGAGAAAGCTCTCAAAAATGTTTTTGAAGATGATTTAAAAGATATTCAAAATATTTTCAAATCGTTTATGTGTGTGTGTTTGTCTATATGATTTGGCTTTAACAATACCCTAAAAAGACACAACACACTCACTATAGACTAGGACATGTCTTCGGAAGCTTGATCAATTTGATGAAGTAGATGTGAGCTTCACTTGAGCTTCTTGTTCTATTTGAGCTTTGAGCTTCATCATTTGATCTTAGCCACGTTCGTCCTTGTCTTTGAGCGTAGATTGCGCCTCTTTGAGTATGAGTAAAGCTTTTCATTTGTTGCATATCCTGCACACTTAATTGTAGTGTAGTTAGTACACTAAGCTTCATTTGGTGTGCTCATCATCAAAATCACTTGGGGTGAAATTCAATTTCCATCAACGAGGTCTGCATGAACTGGAGCGATGAAGCTCGAGTTCAATGAGCATCTGTGATAAAAACACAAAGCAGGTCTTTGCATGCATTTCAGAACAATAAGAAATATTCCTAAATTAAAGCCACATCCAGAATTAAAAATGTCTATACACGAAATAAACGAAAGCCTCAGCTGGTCCAAAGTAGCAGCAAAAGAAACGTACACTAAACCACAACTAAAAGCAAACTAAAGAAAGCAACAACGGGATAGTCCTCTAGTCCTCCACAGGGAGAGACTCGACGTCTACGGTAAACTCCTGGCTCTCTAAGTCAGGCGTCTCGTAAGGATCCTCCTGGTACTCATGCTCGGAATCTAACATACATCCAAAAACATGAATGTATGTCAGCAAGGGTCTGCAAGAAGATGTTAGAAAACCCAAGGCAAGATATACAAAATGATATTTAATTTAAGAGGCATTAATAAATTTAACGAAATATCAACACCAAGTTTAAACATGCCGGTTATAAAATGAAATAAAGTAAAATACACCTATCATGCAATTCTAAGCAGTTTAAGAAGTAAAGTAAATTTTTTCTTTGATTCATTAGCATGCTAGTTTTACTGAGACAACAATTTCAAGTTCCATGTCAATATTTCATATCTATCATATGGTTCTCGCCTTTAGGTCGTGATGAGTGAATCTTCTTCTCACAAGGATTTACCGTGATTGACGCTCCCCCACCACATGCGGGTGGTACTCTTGAAGAGAGGACCCTTAATATGCCTAGTGGCCGCTCAACCCTAACCCCACCCCAAATTTGTGCTACAACACGAGCCAGCCTAGTCGACTCATACGACATCACGAAGTCACGATTTCGCCTTCGAGGCGCACGATTTCACGATGTCACACATTTGTTAAATATTCCAAGACATGCAGCAATTTATCATTATCATCATTTCTTTTTATACAACATTTTCAATGATTACGAGAGTGTTGAACAACATTTACGATAATTTAACAAAAGGGTTGAACATATGGATTTAACGAACATGTCACGGAAACTAACTTTCTTTGCCATTGTTCAAAACTAAGGTATATCAAGTTATATGTCGTTGGGTCACATTTTCAGTGCAGGACGTCATGGTATTAATTTCATGCATCATTTCACGTGTAGATTTTGAGTTATACAACTTTACATGCAAAGGGACTAAATGAGCATCTAACTTCAAAAATTCACTATAATTTGCATACTTGCCTGATTTCAGCGATTTTGGTGTCGTTGGGTTCGTCTTGACGGGTACTACGTTATGGTATGTCTGGTTCTCTATTTCGGCTAAACACATCACTGAATTAGGTTCGTCCCAAGATAATCAAAATATCAAGATAATCTCTGAATTAGGTTCGTCTGATTCTATTGGGTTCTCTATCTAGGGTGATGATCATATTATATTATATCATTCTTCTACTAACATGATATGCCTTATTTTACTATAATTTCTAATATTATTATCCTAACATTACCTAACACCTACTAACATACTGTGAAAAATTAATACTAACAAGTTAACTTTATTATTAATACTATCAACCTACTAATACTAACCTTAATATAATCTAATATAAAGTTAATATTACAATTAATACTACCACCTAGTCTTACACATATAACAATACCTATCTCTCTAACTCTCTCTATCTGTCTTCTTCTTCTTTCCATTTCTTTTTTTCTTTTTTTTGTTTCTTCTTGCAGCAGGGGACTTACGCACGGGGGCTGTCCGACGGCATAGGGGCGGTTACGGCGGCACTGGGCGGCGTCGGCAGGGGTGGCACGGCGGCGCACGGGCGGCAGCAGGAGACAGCGCATGCAATGCGTGCACGGGGCTGCGGCCTAGCGGTCTGTAGGCGCGCACGAGAAGCACGGCCTGAGTGCGGGGTGATGGCTGGGGAAGGAGGGGAGAAAGGGTTTGATCGAATCTGAAATTTGTTTCAGATTTGGTTTTCTTTTCAGATTTCAATTTCAGTTTGAAGTTCAATTTGGGGTTGATTTCGAATTGGGTTTTGATTTGGTGATTTGTTTGATTTGGGGATGAAATTGATTCTGGTTTTGAGGAAATTGGTGGAAGGATTTGAGAGATAATGGGTTTGATTTTGGTGAAATGATTAGGGATTTGTAACAGAGGGGGGTTTGTAGTAGACGAGATGATGATAACCCTTAAGGAAGATTGGCAGGGGACATGGTCTAGTATTAGTCAAAGCCATTTAATTAGATTATGTTTTGATTAAGACGGGATTTAATGTAAATCTTTAACTAATATTTTTAGGGGGAAAGAACCTGGTTTAAGAAACATGTTTCTCTTTCTTTAGTTTTTTTTATAAAAATTAAAACATGAATGATAAGTAGTGTTAAGATAGGAGGTTAAAGTAATTAAGTAAATCTTAAACGTAATTAAGTAAAAATAATAAGCTAATAGTTACTTAATTATGATACGGTAAAAACTAAAATAAAAACAGAGACGCACTCGCGTCGACGCGTAGCAAAGAACGTACGGATGAAAATTATTCAGACGACTGAAATAAAATACAGGTATGTACGATTCTAAACAAGTCTAAAAATACAGGCTGTTACATTCTACCCACCTTAAGACAATTTCCGCCTCGGAATTCTTATCAACTAAGGAGCAGAAAACAAATATGGATAACGCTCTCGTATTTCATCTTCCTGTTTCCAGGTGGACTCTCCTGGTGAGTCGTGACGCTACTTCACTCTGACTAGATCAACAGTCCTGTTCCTGAAGACTTTCTGGCATCGATCTAGGATCTCCACTGGTTGCCGCTTGACGTCTCCACAGTTTTATGCTGTCATGTGCAAGGTGCAATAGGATTGGGGGCACGAGATTTAAATATTTATAACCGCAAGCACACGGTGTTGTAGTGTGGCTTGGGGGTCGAACTCAGGGAGGCATGGTTGTGCTTGTGTCAGAAAGGACCAAATTCACCCCATGGGTGAGCTAGCCCGAATCGGTAGATGGGTTGTCACGGAAATAGAATGCGAGGGATAAACAATATAAGGGAAACTCGGGACTTCGGTTTCCACCCTACCGTATGATTCTCTCTAATACGACCGGCGGATATGATAACGATCGGAATTAGGGTCTAATGGTGAGAGGTTGCCTCTAAGAGTGATACCAGCGTCCCATGGGCCCGATATTCCGATCGGTGTCCAGGATGATACGCCGGACTACCCGGGTTCGGTCAGTGGGCATTCCCATGTCCATTAACACTGACCGAATCTGGGAGCACTAAGCTCGCAACGATAACACCCAACATCTCGTCCTGCCATTCCCACGCGATAGGATTCTATGTCTACGCTATGGGCGTGAGCTATGGCTAGGGAGTCAACCGCCAAGTTTATTCCCCCTTGGCCCAACAGTCAAAGACGGTCTTTTTCCTTCCGATGACAATGAAATAGCCCGTGTAACCAATAGATTCCTAATCCCTATCGATATCCTAGTCCTATAGACGCATCAGGGAGAACCCACGAAGGGGTTTCCACCAAAATCCTAGATTTGGGAACTACTCACACATTTTAGGTAAAAAGCAATCTAAATGAAAATAGACCATTAAAAACATAATTCGACGATTGAAAAGTAATAAAAGCAATGAAAATAATGCTATATTAAAGTTTGGTTAAGATCAGACAACTTGCAAATATCAAATAAATTCCAGCCGTCACAAAATGGAGAGAGAACAGAAAAATACAACAGCTTTCGTTTCTGAAAACCTAGGGCTTATATTTATAGAAAACGACGTCACCCGATTGGGTGAAGAATCACCCGATCGGGTGACCTGCTGTGATCTTCGACAGCGGTCTTCAGAAACTTCACGCGGTCAGACGACACGATCGGTTGGAGGAAGAAGCTCGTCGTTTGGATCTTGGTGTCATCGGGTGAACCGATCGGTTGATAAATCAACCGATCGATTGAAAACATCGCCCAAAAGACAGTAAGTTGCGACGTTTTGGCACGGTCAGCTAGCGATCGGGTGAGCTCTCTGGGTCGTGTCTTCAAGGAATCGACTACAAATGAACCGGTCGGATCGGGTGAAGGTCACCCGATCGGTTGGAATTCAGCTTCAATTTCCAGAGAGATCTGTTGGGCTGAACCGGTCTCTGACCCGGTCGGTTGACACTTGCGTTGCTTCAGCTGCTGTCCAGGTCGTGCACGCGTGCATCACCCGATCGGTTGGCTCTATCCAACCGATCGGGTTGTGGCTGAAAGATAGCGATCTTTGTCGTTTGACCTCCTGGATCACGCGTGACTCCTCCCGTTGCTTCGGGGACATGTGATATCGTCGTTATGTGTCCCCTACGCTGGCAAACTCCTGCAAACACGTAAAAACACGGAGAAGTGAAAGGAAACAAGAAAATACGAGAAAACAGATACGAGACGGCGGAAAATAACGGAAAAACACAAAAGAAGACTTGCGTGAATATATGAAATATAAACACATGTCAAAATCCCCCAAGCTGAACCCTTCCTCGTCCTCGAGGAAGACGAGTGAGAGTCAGAGCTCGGAGGGAGAAAATAGAGAGGAAGAGAGGAAAAAGAGAACTCTAAATCCTAAATCGCACGTCAGGGCCAACAAAATCACAACCGACACATCAAGCAAGCAAACGCCAAATCACAACGCTAAACCATAGGAAACGAGTCCTGACAAGTGCCGTGGGCCCACGCGGTGAAGCGCGAGTGAGTGTGGTCGTGTGCTAGCATACGGTGTCACTATCCACGTTGTGCTATAAGCTCCATATACACAAATCCAAGAAAAGACCCAAATATCGATTCGATTTGAAATAAGCGGTGAATATATATATATATATATATATATATATATATATATATAGCTCAAGCATGCATGAGAGGAAAGAGAGAATCGAAATGTATCATGTGTCAGGGACTCCACAGCTAGGGACTTGGACATCACCACACTATCGTCTAGATAATAGCTAGAAATTCCCTATTCCAAGTGTTTTCGAAAGCGATCGGGGTTGTGATGATGTGGAGTAGAACACTCGGTGCAAATTCTTGCCTTCCCTTTATTCTCGGTAGGTAGGGAAATATTCACACACATTTTTTTGGGTTTTGGATATATGTATTTTTTTGGATTTTTGGCTATACATATATATATATATAATTTTTTTCTCCTTTTTAGGGTTTTTCCTTTCTCTCTTTTTTTTGGATTTTTGGATTTTGGGGTATATACACGTGTGTACTCTCCCAAGTGGGAGAACGGTACACGACGAGGGGATTTGCACCAAGTAAAATAAAAAAGAAATCGGGTTCTAAACACTTGGGTAAGTGAGATTTTTTGCTAATCAGAGCATAGGCCAAAATGGGTTATCCTAGTCCCAACAGTGGAATCCCGACACATGCGAAATGAAGCATACGATATATAAATATTCATGCATACAGAAGTAGATAAGAGAGGCAAATACCGCATATTCAAATCGAAGCATGATAATCTAGGGGTCATTCCTGGACAGGTATATAAAACACAATCACAAAGTAGAAGCACACCAAACAGCTAGGCACGACACACGACTCTCAAAAAGCGAAGTGGACCCACGATGCATGAAATGCAAGAGGACTCGGCTTCCTAGGGTTAGTGAATACGATTATCGAAGCCATGCTAGGTGTGCGTGTGATTTTTGTGGTAATTCATCATAGGGTTCATCTCTAGGAGAAAGAGATAAAAAGAAGAAAAGAAAAAAATAAAAACACGAAGAAAATGACTCAAAAACGCAGAAAAAGACACAAATGATGCACGAAGTGCGACTCCCCCAAGCGGAAACTTGCATTGCACTCAATGCAATAAGAGTAAACACGGGAGGGCAATGAAAATGGGGTGGGGAATACGCACCGATACAAAAAGAAATGAAAAACAAGAAAAACACATGTACGAAAATGAAAATAAAGAAAATCACACCACACGACATATAAACAGAAAATAAAGACAGAAAATCACACGACACAACAATATAGCAAGCACACAAAAAAACATCACACGACAAAATAAAGAAAAATTGACTTCCCCCAAGCGAGACGTGACAATGCTAGTGATATGATGTGATCATGAAAATGCAAAAATGTGCAATGGGGAGGTCAATCGGAGTCGCTTTCGGTAGAATGGTAAGGAGATGGCGAGGAGGGTAGTGAATAATGGTAGAAGGAATCCTCTAAGGACGAAGGAGAGGGTGTGTGAATAGGAGAGGGAGGAGCAACAGGCTGGACCACCGGGGGATCGAGATTTATCGGTGGGTCGTGGCGGATAATGGTGGCACTGGGTGAACCGACACACGGGTGCCAATCGGGGGGATCCAATGGAGGAAAGTGAACGAGTGAGGCGTACCAAGGATCCGGGTAGAACTCCCAGGGTAAATGTTTAATGCGTAAGGGGAAGCACTCCGAAGATGAGGGAGGGAGGATGGCAAAAGGAGTGTAGGCAGGACTGTAAAGGTAGACTAAACGCTCCTTACCAAAGGGAGTTTGCATACCGATCTCGATCAAGTAATCGCGATGGATACGGCTGCGTCCCGGTACAATAGGGAGGTCGGGCGGCATCCTCAAAACACAACTAACAATAAGAGTAATCATCCCCCCACAGCAGATAGAGCCAGAAGCTGTGCGGCTAACAGATAAGATCTCGTGGATGATCCAATGAGTGGTGTTTATGGGAAAAGGGATATTGCCATGAATCCTGTCATGGGACATGGCGTAAAGAAAGAGGAGCTCGTCCCTGGACACCGTGGATACATCTACGAGAGCAAAAATGGTGTTGGCAAGGAAGCAATGGGTGAAACGGTAGCATGGGTGTATGATGTAGGAGGCGAGGGATACCGCAGGAAAGGTGGTATATCGGGTGAACCGTTGCCAGACACCATCAGCATGAAAGTAAGAAAAGATGTCAGACCGATCATGAGTTTAGCATTCGACATGACGATCGGGGTGAGGGAAGTTAAGAACATTGTTAAGCTTATGGAAACTCATGGTAAAATCACAATTGAAGGCACGGAAGGTGAAACCTAGATCGGTCACCTTGATAGAGCTGAGGAACTCAAGTGTCAGATCCTGTGTGTATTGGCGTGGGTCCGCAGAAGGAAATCGCAACCTATAAAGCGAAAAAGTGCGTAGACACCCCTAAAGAGTCCTAGAGATTGTAGGGTGGGGAAGTTGGTGAAAAGAGTAGGTCGCATTGGGCGATGAAGAAGGGCTTGTAAACGATCGGATTGCTCTTCAGAAGAGGGGTTGATGCCAAGGAAAGAAGGGGAAAAAGGGCCGTATATGGGATGTCTGTGTGACGAAGCGGCTGCCTCCTTTCCCTTCCCAGACATGGTGACGGCGTGTGGAAGAATGATAAAGTGGGATATGGTGTCTATGAAGATGATGAAGCAAACACAAATTCAAGACATTGCATATAATGAAAGAATTGTGAAGAGTGGAAAGGTGTAACCCATCAACGTTGCAAGATCAAGCATCCGGAAGACCCCGAGCAGTATAAGGAAGCGATTTGGGAAGCCGCCGCACGCTGATCCAACAAGAATTGAAATTTTCGTAAATTTGGGGGCTAGGGTTAGGGTTTGGATGTTTGGTGAGTAAATGTTGTTGATGGGAAGGGTGGTGATGGTGGGGGAGTATGGGAATGAGTGAGGATGAGGGTTTAGGGGTATTGGGGTAGATGGAGGTGATCGATTTGGCAGTTGGAAGGAGAGAGATCATACGAATGGGAGTTTTGGGGTCGGGTGGACGAAGTCGTGCGAACGGAATATATATAGCGGCGAAAACGAACCGATAGTGAGGGCTCACCCGATCGGTTGGGTAAATTTAGAAAATTTTTCGTCGGCCAACAGCTACAGGTGAACCGATCGGTTGAGTCTTCACCAGATCGGTTGACCGCATCCCAAATCTTCCCGAGAGTACAATGACTTTTCACCCGGTCAAGCACACGACCGGGTGCTTGACCGGGTCGGGTGAGTCTTCACCAGATCGGTTGACCGCATCCCAAATCTTCCCGAGAGTACAATGACTTTTCACCCGGTCAAGCACACGACCGCAGCTTCACTCAACCGACCGGTTGATGTAATCCACAAATTTCCTGAGAATTCATCCCTTCTCACACCGTCAGCCGCCTGATCTCAGCTTGCATCACCTGACCAGTTGACTGGAGAACAGATACAGGCCATTGTCTGATACGTCTCACCCGATCGGTTGACTGGTCACCCGATCGGGTGAGGGCTTGTTTCGTGCAAAAATTCACAAATGGCCTAAGTCTCTCGACAGAAGTTCCTGTGGCTGGATTTAATTATTAAAATAGAAAAAATAAAGCTAAAAATAATCCTTAAAATGAAGATAAAATTTTAGAGCATGTGTTGCCTCTCATGAAGCGCTTTTGTTTAATGTAGTTTGCTCGACGCCCGTAGATGGTATTCAAGGCGGACGAGGGTGATGCCCTAAGATCGGCATCACTTTATATTCGGAGTTGGTGGCTTTTGGTGTCGGCGGCGGCGACAAGAAGACTTGATTAACGACCCTCCCTTTGTTAACGGGATCTGGGGGCTTCTCCCTTCTATTGGCGTCTATCACCACTCGTTTCAAGATCCGGATCTCCTCACCGGTGAGCCCCATGGGCTCTTTCTCTTTCCTCCTCGTCAGAGGGGCTTTTTGAAATCCAGGAGGGACCGTATGTGCCGCATCCGCTTTCCCAACAACATCATCTTTCTTTAGGCCGTCATATTCTTCTAAGTCCCCCAAGCTGTTGGGGGGATTCCTCGAAAGTATTTCCCAGGCGCCTGCTTCCACAATTCTCTCGTCTTCTATGTCCAGCATATTGCATCTTGGATCATCCGAGGGATTGTGGTGCTTCATTGACAACCCTAAGTCGAACTCGACTTTTTCGTTACCGATGTTAAGGGAAAGATTCCCCTTCTTCACATCTATTAAAACGTCGGCAGTGGCCATGAAAGGTCGTCCAAGGATGATGGGGGTGTGCGTATCTTCAGGCATGTCCATAACAACGAAGTCCACTAGCACATGCACCCCACTTACGTTGACAGGCAGGTCATCTACAACCCCCACCGGATATTTGACCGATCGGTCTGCTAGTGGTAGGGTCATACCGGTGGGCTCCAGGTCGCCCTTCCCTATCCTCCTATTTAGCGAAAGGGGCATTACACTGATGCTCGCTCCAAGATCGATGAGCGTGCGATGGATCTTTACCTCCCCGATCGCACATGGGATAGAGAAGCTCCCCAGGTCTTTAAGCTTAGGCGGATTTGCTCTCTGAATGAGAGCGCTGCATTCTGTCATTAATATGACATTCTCCTTTCTGGACCCTCTTGTCACCAAATCCTTCAACAATTTTGCGTAGGAGGGCATCGTCTCGATAGCTTCGAGGAAGGGGATCTGCAAGCTTAGATCCTTGACCATGGCAAAGAATTTGCCATACTTCTCATCTATCTTGGCTTGGGCTAGCCGTTTGTGGAAAAGGCACAATGGGCTTGAATACTTTGAGGCTCCCTTCCTTGTCATTCTTCTTCTCCTCTTCAGGGACTCCCTCCGGAGTCGTAGTTTTTGGTGACGAAGCACCGTTGTCATTGGTTTTTTCAATTGGTTGCTCTACGACCAACGGTGCTTCCGGTTCCTTGGTAGGCACTCTCGTGGGGATTTGTGTTCCGCTTCTCAACACGATAGCAGACACATTCGTATGCTCGTGCGTGAGTGCCAAAGTCTGGTTTGCTCCCCTCGGGTTCACTTCCGGTTGTGGCGGCAATAAATTTTGCGACCTTTGAAGGTTCGCCACTTGTTACCCCAGCTGGGTTACTTAGTCAGTGAGAGCCCTTTTTCCCATTTCCAGCTTCAAATTTATCTTCTCCTGGTTGGTAATGTATTGAGTCAAGAGGGACTCAACCGGAGAGATGGCCCTCTACTGGCCATACTGCTGCTGCTACTGCTGAATGGGCTGCTGGTTCCTTGGGGGATATTACTGATATTGTTGTGAAGGCTGCTTCTATTGAAACTTCTGCTGCTGTTGCCTAGGCAGCTGATCTACTAGCTGCTGCTGAGGAGGCGACTGCTGATACGGTGCCCGGTAGCTAAGATTGGGGTGGTTCCGGTTGTTTGGAGAGTAGGCCGGATTGGAGCTAGTCCTTGGTGGGTACGGTGCATTTCCCGTAGGATTGTAGAATAGTGCGCTCGCTTGGTCCACTGGTGATGAGATGTCACCACCCTCGAAGTCCCCCATGACTTCGGATTCC
>JAULAV010005623.1:0-46005 GCA_030789695.1 Scilla litardierei
AGCCCTACAAGTTACCTTGTCACTTCCATCCGTACACTTACGGGCGAAGTGACCGTACTTGTTGCACTTAAAGCACTTGATCTTCTTCAAGTTTTTCTTCTTTGAGTGCACATTATTTTGCCACTTTTTGTTCTTTGTCTTCTTTGAGGTCTCCGGTTCTTGCTTACGTTCGTTCACAAACCTTAAGCGTTTCCGCTTATTTCCTCCATGTGAGGAACTAGCGGCCACGTGCACTTCTGCACTTGGTTTTACGGCTTGAATCCGCTCTTCCTCGAGTTCAAGGTGTTTCGAAACATCGCTTAAAGTTTTAATGCATTCATTATGAGTGAGATGCATTTTCATGTTATCCCAGCTATCTGGGAGTGAACGAATGACCGCTTGGATCTGCTGTTCGTCAGACAGCGTAACACCCGCATCCTTTAATTCAGATATAAGATTCGCCATGTGGCGGAGATGCTTTTTCATAGAATGATCTCGCCGCATCTTGTACGAATCAAATTGAATATTCAAGGAGCGGAGTTTGGTAACCGAAGTTGCACCAAACTTTATCTCTATCTCAGACCATATGTCTTTAGCTAGGTCGAATTCCCGAAATAGGCGCATTATGTCATTGTCCATCGCGGACAGTAACGTAATACGTGCTATTTTGTTCTTTCGAGTCCAAGTGTCAGAAGCTTCCCGGTCCCTTTTGTGTTGGGCCGTATTGCCCAACTCAGGTTCTACCATTATGTTTTGGAGTGTTTCGAGCACATCTTGCTCCTCCAAAACATATTGGATCTTTATTGACCAAAGTTTATAATTGTCGCCGTTGAGCTTTTCACCTTTGTTAAGCTCTGCGACAATATTCTTAGAAGCGGTAGACATTTTCGATTCAAAAAACTGCAAAGAGAATGAAAAACACGATCAAAATTCTATGCATAAAGTTTTGATTCTTTAAACACTTGATAAGTTCTTTGGATGCGTTGAAATGTTACTCTAGAATCGAGAAGTTCACTATGTTCCCAACTACCATCTAGTAGTAACTTTCAAAGTATCCCTCTTACTTATCTCAAGTAAAAAGAAATCAGAAATAATACCCGTATGGTATTAGCAGCGGAAAATCACTTTGAAAAACTTATCTTTCAAAATAGAATAGGTGAGAATTAGCGCAAAGAATTTTAACGCAACAATTGCCAAGCCACGAGACCTGTTCTACACACCCATGGGTTAGATAACCATGGCCGGATCGTGGTAGGACTTGGAATTCTAAATTGCGCTATCCCGATTTAAGGACGGGACACAACCTATTTGAAAAACATCTTTTTCAAAAATTTGAAAGCACGTTGGCTAGTCTCCGTAGAGTAGAGCACAACGTCACAAGTACATTGGCTAATCTCCGTAGAGTAGAGCACAATGACATGGCTAATCTCGCATGAAGTAGAGCACTATGGCTAATCTTCAAGGAGTAGAGCCCAATGAAAACTTCATTAAAACGTTAGTTCCATATGAACTAGTCGGCACCGTGGTTAGCCCCGTATGGGCTAATCGACATATTCGAGTTTGACCAAGGCCATTTGTTACCCCGTATGGGTCAGTTGACAAATTTGCAGTCGACCCGGACCTTCTGCCAGATTGGTCGACCAAAAACACAAAATTGGTCAACCAATATTCGAACTGCAACTTCTCCCGGTCAAGGCCTCTGCCCTGACCGGGGCTTGGCCAAAAGGCCGGCCAGGGCCTCTGCCCTGGCCGGCCAGGGGGCCTGGCCCCCTTGGCCAGGGCCGGCCAGGCCCTGGTCTCTGCCAGGGCCTGCCGGCCAGGCCCTGGCCTCTGCCAGGGCCTGCCGGCCAGGCCCTGGCCTCTGCCAGGGCCTGCCGGCCATGCCACTGGCCTCTGCCAGGGCTCCTGCCCTGGCCTCAGCCAGGCCCTGGCCTGAGGCCAGGGCGCCGGCCCTGGCCTCTGCCAGGGCCGGCAGGCCGCTGGCCGGGGCCAGGGCACCGGCCCTGGCCACTGCCAGGGCCGGCCTGGCCCTGGCAGTGGCCAGGGCGCCGGCCCTGGCCACTGCCAGGGCCGGCCTGGCCGGCAGGCCCTTGGCCAAGGCCGGCCACTGCCGGCCTGGCCTTGGCCGGCCATTGCCGGCCTGGCCATGGCCGGTCATGGCTTGGCCATGGCCGGCCATGGCCAAGGCCATTCGGCGTTGGCCGGCCATGGCCCCTTTGGCCATGGCCGGCCACCCCCTTTGAATGGGGTTGCCGCACTCATTCCTCCCCCTTGATGGGGTGGTCGCCGGTGGTTATTGGCCGTAGCCAACCCCCTCCGCATGAGGAGAGGGGGTGCATGGCCTTCATGGCCCATTTGGCCATGGTGCACATGCACCAAATTTTCCTCTTACCCGATGGAAATAACTTCCATCATCTTCCTCGATGAAGCACCCGTTCGTCGAAGAAATTAGTTATCTCTTAATGGCCGTGTGCCAAAAATGAATAACGTACTATGTGAACGGTCAGTTCTTCCCGTCACGGAGAGTTCCTACCATATCCGTAATGATAGGAGACCCTAACGTGAAAAGAACAACCGCTGCGTTCTCTCCGTCACGAAGCGTTCCTACTATATCAGTAATAGTAGGAGACCCATTCGTGAAAAAGACAACGACTCGTTCGTAGTTTCGACGGGGCGGTGGATTGACCGGGGCGAACCCATATGGCTCTGATACCAATGTGGGATCCTGTCCAAAACAAAGTTAGGATCGATAATTAAAGTGGAGACTTACGCTTGCGTATGCGGAACGATAGTCTCGGAACGTTGCCTTCGGATTCGCCACGACGGATCGAGTCTTCTCACGAACGGAGTAAGGCTACTAATCCACAATCTAAATCTCTATTTTAGATTAAGAACTTGGAAGGAGGGAGAGGAAATATTTCTGCAGAGCTTCGCTATGAAGAAGATGCATGCATGAATTTCATGCAAATGTGTAAGGAAAATGGCTACCCTTGGGTCTTATTTATAGCCCCCAAGGTAGTTATTTTAGGGTAAGTTGTTCCTTTGGAACAACTTAATTAAGGTGTACCATGATGCATGGAACATTATAAGCTTAAGTTGTACCATATGCATGGTACAACATAAGCTTAAGATATTCCCCCTTTATTAGCCATATGTCGCATGCACTTATGCATATATAATGCGACTTTCCCGCTCATACAGAGATCCTCTCCGCAAGGGAACAGATTCCCTTTGCACATGACTTCGTGTGCGCGACGTTCGAGGTCCGCATTCCCTCGTACATCCCCCACAAGGGTGTACAAACGTCTTCCATATCCAACAGAACACTCCGAGGTGGACTCTTCTTGCTCCGCTAGCATGTGCCATATTTGATATACCGTTGTTGCCTTAGACACAAGCATAAGTATATCATAAGTTAAATAATCAAGCAAGATATCCATTACCTCTTGATGTTCCCCACCAATTCTTTTTGCTCATTTGTCCATTCATGTACGGAAGTGGTAGGTGCGCGAAAGGGCTTCTCCACAAGCTTCCAATAATCCTCATCGATGGATTGAATATGAGCCTTCATCTTCACACACCAAATTTGATAATTGGGCCCGAGAAGATATGGTGGAAGAGGGCATCGTGTGTTGTTGTTGTTGGTTGCCATAGCTATAACCTTGCTTTGATACCAATTGTAGTGACCCTGTGCTATGAGGAACAAACACTAGAGGGGGGTGAATAGTGTTTTATAGAATTATAAGGAATTTACGCCAAATAAACCCCTAGTTAACCAACAAATGCGGAATACAATATATGAACAATCACACAATCAACAATGCAATGCAAACAAGCAATCTACCCTGGTTCGGTGCAACCCAAGTCTCCCCAACTTGTTACCGGTGACCTTCTCCAGCAACACCCGGATCTCCTCCGGATACTCTAGCAAACTGCTAGAGATTTCCTTTAGCCCACTTGCGAAAACCCCACAAGTGCAATCGACCTACAATCGATGTCCGTGTATCCCACAATCCGGGAACACACAAAAACCTTAATCCCACAACCTGAGACTAAGCAAACTCTCACAACCCGAGAGTAAAACGAAATCTTGACTCCCACAACTTGGGATCAAGCCAAACCTCTCACCACCGCGAGTATACAACAAGTATGAAGTATGAAGAATGAAATATAAAACTTCTTACCACAAAATCATATGCCTTGAGAAATACTTACCAAAATAGGGCAAAAATGGATTTTGAGGAAGATGAGATCACCAAACCCTAGCTCCACCAAGATGAGTAGCAATAGATGGATAGGGAGGAGTTGGTGATTTGGATTCAAGCTCTTAGCTTGAGAAGCTCACAAGGAAGGAGAATCTTTCTTGAGAAATTAGTGCTCAAAGAGTGAGAGAGAGATTCTTGTGAGATGAGAGAGATTGGAATTGGAGTTGAATGGCTCTACTCAAAGATGTGAAAATGTCTCTAATTTCAGCCTTGGATCCTTGTTTAGAAGCACTCAAACTTATATAGGGAAAAGAGAAAACGGTCACAAAATTCGTGGCATTACATGCCCCAACGGCTCCATTCTGAAGCTGCTTAATCGGTCTAAGAAGGATCATCAACCGATTAGATTGACAACTAGTCGGTCAGTGAACCTTCTTGGACCGACTAGATGGTTGACAGAGAAGATGGTGAAATCATGGGTAAGCACTAGTCGGTCTAAGAAGGATCATCAACCGACTAGATTGACAACTAGTCGGTCAGTGAACCTTCTTGGACCGACTAGATTGACTTTTAATGCATTAACTATCCTTCTTGAACCAACTAACTGGTCAACAATACAAAGGTCGAATTTCACACGGAAAACTAGTCGGTCTGAGAAGAGACACCAACAGACTAGATCGTCATTTAGTCGGTCGGTGAACCTTCTTGGACCAACTAATTGGTCAACAAATGGTCTTGAATTGATTAGGATTACTAGTCGGTCTGAGTAGGATTTCCAACCGACTAAATCGTCATCTAGTCGGTCGGTGAACCTTCTTGGACCGACTAATTGACCAATAGTGAATGGGCTGAGTTGAGCTGGGATATCTAGTCGGTTCAAGAAGGATTTCCAACCGATTAAATCGTCATCTAATCGGTTGGTTCTTCTACTTGAACCAACTAAGATGCATACGAAGCCGAGAAATGAAGCGATAAGCTACGAGAAAGTTTCTAATGGCTTCTAAGGCAATCCTAGAGATAAGATATGAAAGTTATGAAGATTTCTGGCAGGTACTACTCAAGGCTTAACATTCTACTAAACCGAAGCTAGAAGACATAAAAGTAATCACGACAAACCGTCTTCAAAGCTTCAACATGGAGAATCCGAATCCCTTGACTTCATGAATACTCAAGTCTTGGGACGTCGCTTGAGATGAACAAATTACTTTGACGACGATCTCCATAAATCTTCATGGTCTTGAGTCTTTTAGTTGAATGACTTGAATGTCATAGTCTTTGAAGCTTTTGACTCATCCATTCCTATCTTCTCTTTGGATTGAATCTCCATTCATTTGTTGATGCCATTGGCTTGAGGTTTGAAGTAGCCGTTGAGTTCTTCAAGCCAATGCTTCACCTGTGTTGATCTACCAAGTCCTCTACTTGAATCAACACGTGTAGTCGCTTTTGATTTTCTTGAATCTAATTGGTGACTTTTTAGCTAACTACAATCACAAGAGTTAGTCACAATGATTTGTGTTTGATCATCATCAAAATCAAGGTGGAGAGTCCAATACTCAACAATACACAATACTGAATTTCAGACTGGTAATTGATGTGTCATTATATTCCAAATTTCATCTATATGATTACACATCAAAATGATTGCTCATTTACATATTTCATACGCTTTTATGCTATTTGGAACAATATGACTTTCGGAGCGTTTATGTCCATTTCAGGGATTTGGAGCGATATTGGAGCAATTTGGAGTCAATAAGATGATCGACGACGTGAGAGAACCAAGAATACTCATGATGACATGCTTGGGATGCCAAAGAAGAAGACTAGAGGAAGAGAAAGAGAAAAGAGAAGCCAGGAAGCAATCAGCTTCACTTTCCCAGGTGACTCGACCAAGCAGCACAAGCTGCTTGGTCAAGCTGATTCACGAGCCCAGCAGAAAAGAGAATGTGCATCCTACTTGACCGAGCAACGTGGTGACTTGGTCGAGTCATATCTATTTTTTTGATGCTCCAAACAGTTCAACATCCTGCTCGACCAAGCAAGACTTACTCGACCGAGCCAGCAGATGACCCGACCGAGCAAGGCCTACTCGAGCCGAATAGACAGAGCGACACTTTTGAAGAAGCTCGATCCACTGACAGACTCGATCGAGTAGGGGGTGACTCGACCGAGCATGGGGCGACTTGACCGAGCAAGAAGGCTACTCGGTCGAGTACGGCGAAAGCCTAGATTTTCAGATAGTCGTTCACTATTTTCAAATCTTCTATCAATTGAGAGTTTTCAGTATTTTTCTGATATTTTTTGCAGATAGTAGACTTCAATACGGTTCCAACGCCACTAAGTTGGAGGTCAGATGAGCTCTGGGGAATTTCTGCAAGATGGTGCTGCAGTGCTAAAATCTGCACTCGACCGAGTGCTGTTTCTACTCGGTCCGAGTGCTGATGGGGTCTACCAATAAGTTGCGGCCAGAAAAAGATTTGGGCCGAATTAGAGAGGATTTTTTGGGTTATTTTATAGGGTTTAGAGAGGGATATATATTGTTTTGTAGCCGTCATTTTTAGGGGGATGGAGGGGAGTTTTTTGGAAAATTTTTAGAGGAGTTCTTGGAGACGATCTTTTTGGGAGTTAGGCTACGCCATAGGCCCCTCGTCTTGTATCAAGCTAAGTACTTTTTGCCCTCTTGAATTCAATTGTTATTTCTTTGTAATTTCTTATTGTTTCTCTCTCTTTGATGTATGCAATGAGGTTTTTCGTGCATTCTATTATCTATTTCTATGCTTGAATAATCTTTTCTAGGGCTAAAGAATTAGCCCTAGGATTTTAGGATCTAGATGCAAAGATAGAATTTTTATGATGCGTTGGATATAAAGGGGTTATATTTTGGTCGATCCAACAAAATCCCTAGGAGAACTCGTACTTAGATCGTGCCCACGGTCGGTGGAATCGATTAGCTTGAGGAGTATCCTACAGATTTAATTAGGGAGTTAGTGGATTCAACCGAGGCTCGTGACCATCCACGGCTCGTGCCTCGTGGGGATCCACCGACGAACTATATCACTACATTGACAGCTACCACCATTGCGTCAATGAGAGACCATCCCCATAAATCCAATGCAACGTAAGAATTCTAGCCTAGCGTCGACATCCGACGGTCCTAGTGGCGAGTCCTAAAGTCCTAGTCTTTTATATTTTATTTCTTTCTTTCTTCGTGTGGAACCCCTTGTTTGCGACATCGAGTAACACGACTTTCGCATCCATCACCATTACGACACTCCACAATACACATCCATCAATAAATCTGCAAGTCTTATTCAACCTACGAGTAGATAGGTAGTATAGCACCACTTCCCAGTGGTTGCTACCCACTTGCCACTATACCGTGCGCTTGTGGTAAATGACATCGTTTCGGAGTTGATTCCGGCTCGATCAAGTTTATGACGTCGTGCCAGGGAGGCGTTCCGCCATATTATCTATTTACCACAATTAGGTTGATTAGATTACGTTAAATAAAAAAAGACAAAAAAAATAAAAATAAAACAATAGAGATAGAGATTTTTACCTACCACATGCTATTATTATTATCTTATCTCTTCTTGTACCATTGATATATTTTCCAGGTTGTTTGTTTTTGATTATTTAGGTACAATGGATCAATCTTGGCATTATTCAGGTAATGATTATTCGACACAGTATGAGGCTCTAATGGAAGAATGCGATTATTATTCATAGGACCCATACTATCAGATGGAAGGATATGATCAATATTCAAAGTGCTATGCCTACTGCGAGTCTTATGACAAGGCGGGACACATGCCCTACAAAAGCTGCGTTCGTCTCTTGAGTCCTGACCATCCTCTCAATTTGACACTCAATGCATTCATGGCATCGGTAGAAGAGATCACGACTGTCAGTGCTATACAAAATGAGTCACATGAACGATGGCAGAAAGATAAGGACAAAATCAACGAGTATCTTTCATCTCTTGAGCCTGTGGAGGAGATGCCTGAGCACATAGAGCCACCTCATCCTTCCACTGATGCCGAGGACCACCCACCAGAGCTTTCTACTCCCACTCAGGGAGATCTTTTTACCCACTCCATTTCTGAATCATGCATCCCATTTGATATTTATTCTGATTTAGATCTTTTGACACATCGTACCTATTGCAGGACACATACAATTTTGGACAGGAGGTATGCTTGGACGTGACCGTGCTTGAAGAATCTAAGAATGAGGATGAGTTGCCTGATGAGACCCATACTCATATGCCAGAGCTGCCTGAAAAGCCTGAGACGACCGACGAGGAGGTTTCTGTTGTGATACATGAGAGCGGAGATGTATTTTATGGAAGAATCGTCTACCTATTTTTACTTTACATATTTCTTTTGACGATCTTCTTTGGAAAAATTTTATTTTGGGGAAAGATATTCCACATCAGATTGATGTGGCTTGTCTCTTGCAGGGTACATGTGGAGTCCTTGGAGGGATGCTAGGAGCCGTATTACTGGAATCTAATGGAGCTCGTGGAGATACGCACCCGGCGGAGCCACGAAAAGTGCAGATGGAGCAGCTGCCTGCACCGGCAAAGATATTGGACCGGCCTTTTGCTACAGGTGGTACCAATCTAGTAGTATAGTATTTTATGCTTTAAATAATCATGAATCCTCTCGACAACGAGAGGACCGTATAAGATTTTATATGTTTTTTAGTTTAATAAATTCACCCCATATAATGGCTCAATTATCTTTTGCACCCAACCTACTATTATCATCCATGCCCTCCCTTGTATTTGGTGCTTATTTTTCCTCTCTCCCCAATTTTTATGTGATGTTTAAGCTTGGAGGAGAGAAACTATTTTGTTGAGTGGTCCCCCTATCTTGTCATTGTCCTCTACTTATATCATACACACATTGAGGACAATGTGATGTTTAAGCTTGGGGGGAGTGCATAATGCACACACTTTGCTTCATCGTGAAACACACTTCGAAATTTCCATCTGAACCATATTCACCTCTATATTTATGTCTCATATGCTTCATTTTCTATGAAATATCATGGATTCATTTTTTTATGAACTCTGATATCTGTTAGATTAGAGTTTGATTCCTTGATTAGTGTATCTTTGTTAATATGCTTTTGCATAGTAGAATCTATAGTTTCACAACCATATTCTCGAAACAGTTAAGCTAAAAATGAATGAATCAAATCTGAAAATTATTTGACTCCTGCATGATTTGATTGATAATTCTATTGCTTCATGGATGTTTAGTGATTCAAAAGAGATAGGATAACCCCACGACAACCGAAGTAGTGATGATTAGGATTCCTGAGACCGAGCCATGTCTAGATTCTATGTTTTTTATTTTTCTTTTGTGAATAGCCAATAAATGATCTTTGATCATGTTTTGCATTCCATCGTGTTTACGTGAATTTGCAAAAATCCCAAAAAACCAAAAATCAAACAAATATCCTAAATAAAAGGCCCTAGGGTTCTTCGTAACCCAATGCCCTAAGACCGTCTGGTCTGGGATGTGTAGGCTGCTTTTTGTATATATAGAGTTATCTCGTGTATAAAAAAAAGAAAAATGTATATGAAATATTCATATAGCCAAAAACAATATAAAAGTACAAAAATCCCATATCCTTATCTTCATTTCTATATAGAAGAAAGACATGACAAAGTTGATGGGTTCTAGGAGTCTTGAAATGGTCGTAGTGTGGTAAGGCCTTACCTTGATTGAATTTGCTAACTTCATTCCATGAAGTATAACAAAATACCACACATGCTTGAAAACATTTGATCATGACATATTATACTGCTTAGAGAATGAGTTGTGGACATTGGTTTCATTTCTGTGAACTTAGTATATTGCATGATAAATTATGAAATGATATAACTCTACTCTCATTTTATTACTTATCGAGTTCATCACATTCTTTCTCAATTGAGTGCCTAGAGAGATGAGAATGCTTCTCTCAAACTTCAAATGGAGAAGATGCACTCGGATAGTGATTACAACATTTTGAGAGATGAGACATTGGCTCTCAAGTCAAAATGTTGTGAGCTTAGCTCATGTCTATCCAAGAGGGATGACAACATTTCTTCACTTTTGAAGAAATGTGAGCTATTGTTTACTCAAATTGAAAATTTCAAATTGAGTAAGAACACGGTTTTGAGATCCTCTTCATTGAAGGTGAACAAACCAAGCTCGTCTCTTAGAAGCATCCAAATAAATTTTATGGGAGAGCATTCTAATGAGAAAGTCACATCCAACACTTTTGGCCTAAAATCAACTATTATTTCTAAGCCAAAGAGAAATCATGCATTTTTGTATTCCGGTCTTGCATATATTAAGAAGCCTATTCAAAAACATGTTGATGTGAATGCTTCTTCTTTGAATGCTATCCATAATGTTTCTACTCATAGGAAATCTTATTATTGCTTGCATGCTAAAGTTGATGATAAACATTTGCATGCTTCACATGTTCCTATGCATGGTAGAATTGCTTGTGTGAATGCTTCTAATGATAGATCTCATGTTTCGCACACGGGGCACGCCAATGTTTATGTTCCACCTCATAAGCGCGCTCCCTCACCTCCTACTCATGCCTTGACCAAACCTCTTCTAAAGAATCCCAAATCACTTTCTTTGTGGATTCCTAAGAATGTTTGTAGGCTTGATAGGAATGCGTATATAGATTCATATGTGTGTAATGTTATATTTTCATATGACTATATACAGAAACCAAAATCCACATTTGTTTGGTTTCCAACTTGCTAGCTCACTCACATTGTTATTCATTGCTTGGATACCATGCTTGTATGTTTACATTTTGTACCCACATTTTTGTGAGTGTGTCCATTACTCCCATGTTTGCATGTTTTTTATGATTATGGGGGACTATGGAATTTTTGATTGCTAGCATTATTTTCCCATCCCTATGTCACATTGAATTTTATTCATATTATGTTTGTGCATATGGGATGGTTATTTCTCTTGCCATTGGTTTTCATATTTGGCTATTACCCATCTTTTTCATATGCCAATGGGGGAGAGAAATAGGTTATGTAAAAATATACCTTGTGCTTGTTTATCCATTATTATCAATTGGTATGTCTTTGCATAACAACCATCAATATGATTTGTGCTTTGCATGTTTATATTTAATGCACATTTGCCTATTGATTGGGGGAGTTTGTTAGCACACATTGTTTATTTCAATGTTTATTATATTTTAACATAATGGATTGTCATCATCAAAAAGTGGGAGATTGTTAGTTCTTGAGTTCAATCTTAACATTGTTTTGATGATGATCAATACATTATGTTAGTGTGCTAATCAATCTTATGTTTTAGTCTTAGTTTATCTTAATGATTATATGTTGATGAGACAAAGCATAAGGCTTGGAGGATATTACAAGGGATATCTTAAAGACCTCCAAGAGTGATAGTGTGCTCAAGCTTGGATGAAGTCATGAAGATCATCTAATGAAGCCAACTTGGAGCATGATGATGGATGGACATCTAGAGAAGCATTGTCAAAACTTGGAGCTTGATGAAGGGAAGCTTATCAAGGAGTGCCAAAGCTTGGAGATGATGGAGAGCATCAAGGTATAGTGAGCTTGAAGACTTAGACTCTAGGCGATGTAATTTGTAATCCATGTAATTTCATTTACTTGCATGTCTCTTTTTGAGTCTAGGATTATTGTAATGCCTTGATAGATGGTCATACTCTCATGCATATGCTTTTAACCATCTTAGTGACCTTAGGATTATCATAGAATCCAACCCAATAGGTTCATCTAGCCCAAAGACTCATTTGGAGTCTCTGGCTCTTCTGTAGTCGCCTGCTGAAGGTTTCACAGTCGACTGGGTGATTTCCAGTCGTCTGTCGAGCCTTCTACAGTCGACTATGATGCACAGCTCAAGTCAACTTTTCTATTGACTCATCTTAAGCTTTTTGCATCATTTGACTGATGTTCAATTTACAGTCGCCTGTACTCTTACAGTCGCCTGTGAATTGGTCGACAGTCGCATGTGCGCTTCTTGCATTTTCTGGGCTTCATCCCAATTTGCAAGACAGTCGCCTGTTGCTGTTTTTACAGTCACCTGTATATTTACAGTCGCATGTGAAATGGCCATCAGTCGTCTGGAAGGCGTAAGTGCGAAATATGCATCTCTCTCTGTTTTACTTCCCTCCTTTGCATCAGTCGACTGATGAAGGATATACAGTCGCCTGTCTATTTTACAGTCGATTGTACTTTGGTCATCAATCGCCTATATGCATACTAGGAGTAAGATGCATCTCTCTATTTCTTGTCCATCCCTATTGCAGTCGCCTGATGAAGGATATACAGTCGACAGTCTGTTTTACAGTCGCCTGTGTAGTCTTCTACAGTCGACTGTCCTGGCTCAGATTATAGCCGTTGGGATATTTTCTAGCCGTTGATCAGTCGACTATCTAATGATCATCAGTCGACTGTTCATGCCGTAAACTGCCAAATCTAGCCGTTGCAGATTTCTTCCCTTTGGGTTTTTGGCTGTGTTTATAGGCTCTTCTTGGCTTCCTATATATAGTGATTGGCTTAGTTCATTTAGAACTCTTGAAAGGGTTAGGAATTCATAGAAGTTCATTTAATCTCTTCTCTAAGCCACTCCTCCCACATTCCCTAATTAGAGCTTCATTCTTATGCTATAGCATCTAAGCTCTAGGGAATTTCTCCAAGGGATTTCAATCTCATTCCTCTTCTTGGAGAACATCTTTCGTCTCTTCATTTCATACACTCAAGTGAGAAGTGTTAGGACTCATTCCTAGAAGAGAGAAAGATCATCAAGTGCAATCAAAGCCTCATCTCAAGCACTTGAGTTTCACTTGCATGCCTTCTTCAAAGCATTGGTAAGATCATATCAAGGCATAGGTAAGTGTTATTTCGTTTCACCTTTGTGATACCCCTAACTCTCTTTGTGGGAGTAACTCTCTTTGTGGGAGTTTGGTGTCCTAGTGTAGGGCTAACCCTAATTCTCTGAGTGGAGTTAGTGATTCGCTAGGTGGGAGTCTTGACCCTCGTGTAGGGTTGGTTAGGTCCTTGTGTAGAGAAAAATCCTCTTGGTGAGGTATCCCCTTGTGGGATTTGTATTCACTTCTCTTTGTGGGAATATAGTGAATATTTGTGTGGCTAGACGTACCCAAGTTTTGGTGAACCAGGGTAAAATCTCTGTGTTTGCGATTGTTGTTGTTGAGCACTCTGTTTAAGTTCCGCTGCTTATTTATGCTTTAATTTTAATAAATTTTAATTAAGCACTTTGCTTGATATTACACTATTCACCCCCCCTCTAGTGTGTATAGCCCAGCATGGTCCCTTATAAGCTTCACTTTCCCAGATGACTCGACTGAGTAGCACAAGCTGCTCGGTCGAGCTGATACACGAGCCCAGCAGAAAAGAAAATGTGCATCCTACTCGACCGAGCAGCTTGGTGACTCGGTCGAGTCATTTCTATTTTTTCGAAGCTCCATCCAGTTCAACATCCTGCTCGACCGATCAAGACTTACTCGACTGAGCCAGCAGGCGACTCGACCGAGCAAGGCCTACTCGGGCCAAGTAGGCAGAGCGACACTTTTGAAGGAGCTCGATCCACTGACAGACTCGACCGAGTAGGGGGTGACTCGACCGAGTAAGGGGGTGACTCGACCGAGCAAGAAGGCTACTCGGTCGAGTAAGGCAAAAGCCCATATTTTTAGACAGCTGTGCACTGTTTTCAAATCTGCTATCACCTGGGAGTTTTCAGTATTTTTCTGATATTTTTTCTAGATAGTAGCCTGCAATACGGTTCCAACGTCACCAAGAATGTGCCAATCGGAGGTCGGATGAGCTTTGGAAAATTTCTGTAAGATGGTGCTACAGTGCTGAAATCTGCACTCGACCGAGTGCTGTTTCTACTCGATCCGAGTGCTGATGGGGTCTACCAATAAGTTACGGCTAGAAACAGATTTGTTCCGAATTAGAGAGGTTTTTTGTGTTATTTCTAGGGTTTAGAGAGGGATATATATTGTTTTGTAGCTGTCATTTTTAGGGGGATGGAGGGGAGTTTTTTTTGGAGAGTTTTTGGAGGAGTTTTTGGAGACGATCTTTTTGGGAGTTAGGCTACGTCATAGGCCCCTTCTCTTGTATCAAGCTAAGTACTTTTTGCCCTCTTGAATTCAATTGTTATTTCTTCGTAATTTCTTACTGTTTCTCTCTCTTTGATGCATGCAATGAGGTTTTTCGTGCGTTCTATTATCTATTACTATGCCTGAATAATCTTTTCTAGGGCTAATGGATTAGCCCTAGGATTTTAGGATCTAGATGCAAAGATAGGATTTTTATGATACGTTGGATATAAAAGGGGTTATATTTTGGTCGACCCAACAAAATCCCAAGGAGAACTCGTACTGAGATCGTGCTCACGGTCGGTGGAATCGATTAGCTTGAGGAGTATCCTACTGATTTAATTAGGGAGTTAGTGGATTCAACCGAGGCTCGTGACCATGCCCGGCTCGTGCCTCGAGGGGATCCACCGACGAACTATATCACTACATTGACGGCTACCGCCATTGCGTCAATGAGAGACCATCCCCATAAATCCAATGCAACGTAAGAATTCTAGCCTAGCGTCGACATCCGACGGTCCTAGTGGCGAGTCCTAAAGCCCTAGTCTTTTATATTTTATTTCTTCCTTTCTTCGTGTGGAACCCCTTGTTTGCGACATCGAATGACACGACTTTCACATCCATCATCATTACGACATTCCACAATCCACATCCATCAATAAATCCGCAAGTCTAGCTCAACCTACGAGTAGATAGGTGGTATAGCACCGCTTCCACGTGTTCGATACCCGCTTGCCACTATACCGTACGCTTGCGGTAAACGACATCGTTTCGGAGTTGATTCCGACTTGATCAGTACCCAGATTTGTCTGCAAACTTTTCCAAAACTGAGATGTGAACCTCGTGTCTCGATCTGATACAATGGTCACGGGGACTCCATGTAAGCGCATGATCTCCTACACGACATAATTCACTTCGTAACTTGTACTAGAAGGAAATTATAAAGGTATGCGTTATTTCATTACCTCCATATACTTTCTTGCTAATATCACCGTGGATTGCCCAACTCGGAATGATATAAAGTACACAGACTTGGTCAATCGATCAACGATGACCCAGATTACGTCGTTCTGATTGGTGCTCCGAGGTAAGCCAGTCACGAAGTCCATCGTGATGTGCTGCCACTTTCACTCTAGAATCCGTAGGGGTTGTAGTAGTCCAGCAATGCGATGATGTTCAGCCTTCACTTGCTGACATACAAAACACTTGGCCACACTCCGTGCCACACTTCTCTTCATCCCATGCCAACAGAAATTCTGACGAAGATCCTTGTACATCTTAGTACCTCCAGGATGAATAGAATAAGGTGATGTGAGCCTCATTCATCAATTCCTCTCTGATATCTCCTGCAGGTACGCAGATCCTACTACCATATCTCAAAGATCTATCCTCGTGAATCAGAAAATCTATCCGGATTCCTGCTTCAACCTACTTCTTCACCTTAGCATCTCTAGCTTGAGCAGTCTTGATCTGATCCATATTCGCCGACTGAATCTGCATGTTCATCAACAGCTTCAACATCCATCCTTCGCAGATCCTGCTGCAATCTCCACTGAGCTGTGAGAATCATCACATCGGTCAGTCGACTCAAGGCATCCGGTACGACATTCACCTTCCATGGATGATACTGAAGGTCGATGTCGTAGTCTGCCATCAATTCCAACCATCTACGCTGTCTCATATTCAGCTCCTTCTGAGTGAATATATATTTCAAACTTTTGTGATCAGTGAAAATTTTCACCTTCTCACTTAGGAAGAAGTGTCGCCAGATCTTCAGTGCAAAGACAACAGTGGTTAGCTCCAAATCGTGGGTTGGATAATTCTTCTCATGGACCTTCAACTGTCGCGAAGCATATGCGACCACATGATTGTGCTGGTGCAGAACACATCCAAGTCCCTTTCCTGATGCGTCGCAGAAAATCTCGAAGCCTCCGCTTCTGTCTGGAATAGCTAAGACTGGTGCAATAGTCAGTCTCTCCTTCAAAGTAGAAAAGGCTTGATCACAAGCATCTGACCAACTAAACCTAACATCCTTCCTGGTCAATCTCGTCATCGGCTCAGCTATTCTCGAGAAATCCTTGATAAATCTGCGGTAGTATCCAGCCAATCCAAGGAAACTCCTGATGTCCGATGCCGATCGAGGTGTAGGCCATTCACTGACTGCTCTGACCTTCTCCGGATCCACTGAGATGCCAGCTCCTGATACTACGTGCCCAAGAAACACAACTTTGTCCATCCAGAATTCACACTAGCTGTACTTGGCATACAGTTTATGGTGACGAAGCGCCTCTAATACCATCTTCAAGTGCTCTGCTTTCTCCTCCTTGCTCTTCGAGTACACCAGGATGTCATCTATGAAGATCACTTCGAACTTGTCAAGGAAGTCATTAAAGACAAGGTTCATGAGATTCAAGAACACAACAGGAGCGTTGGTCACACCGAACGGCATACAACGAACTCATAATGCCCGTATTTAGTCCGAAAATCTGTCTTGGGCACATCTTCCTTTTTGACTCTGACTTGATGGTAACCGCTCCAGAGGTCCAACTTCGAAAATACCCTCGATCTGCCAAGCTGATTGATGATATCATCTATACAGGGCAGCGGATACTTGTTCTTCACTGTGATCTGATTCAGCTATCGATAATCAATACACATCCTTCTCGATCCATCCTTCTTCTTCACCAGCAAGACGGGTGCACCCCAGGAGATACGCTGAGATGAATGAAACCTTTCTGTAGTAGCTCATCTAACTGCTTCCTCAGTTCTTCTAGCTCAGCAAGGGCCATACAGTACGATGCTTTCAGAATTGGTTCAGCCCCTGGCATAAGATCGATGCTAAACTCCAATGCTCGGTCGGGCGGTAATCTAGAAATGTCTTCCGGGAAGACGTCTTCGAATTCTCTCACTACCGCTGGCTTCTCTGGTTCAGCTATCATAGATGTAACAGTCGATCTGTACGACTTGGACTGGAACTTGACAGGTCCAAGCGAACTTCCTTTGCTGACAAACTCGAACACTGGGTGGTCAGGAATTTCGAATACCACTTTCTTCTGGTGACAGTCGATCGTGGCATAAAAACCTCCTAACCAGTCAATGCCGAGAATAGCATCGAAGTTGGATAGGTCATGGACAATGAAATCAGCATATAGTTCGTGTCCACTAACCACCAACGGGCATGGTATACATCCCAGTGCAACCCTCACTACACCATTCCCAGTTGTAATATTCCAACACTTAGGAAGTGTGTAGGTGGGCATCGAGTGTTTGACTACGAACTTTCGAGATAAGATGCACATGGAAGCTCCAGAATCGAACAGTGTCAGGGCCGGGTGAGATGTAACTAAGATGACACATAAGGTATAAGGAACTAAGTTAAGTATGGTGATCTAACTAAGCAAGCATCAGAGCATAAATAAGGAAGAATAGTCTAGAGGTTACCTGCAATCACGTCATCCTCAGCTTCAGCCTCAACGGCTGTCATAGTGAATGCCCGGTGCTTCGGCGGGTTGGCCTGCTGAAAGGCTCGCTCCGGTGGTATCAGAGGTGGTCCTCGCTGTCCAGGTGCCGGTACTGTCTGCTGAGCGGGTCCACGTGCTTCAGTAGGTACGGGTCAAGAGCCGCTGGGGCAACCCTTTGCAGTATGACATGCAATCCGTATACCAAGCACTGATTCAGCATCCTACTGCAGTCATTCTCACATGGCCAATCTTGCCACAGAAATGGCAGGTCAGCTGGGCTTGGTTGTGAACCAGTGTAGCTGGCCTCTTGAACTGGGTGGTCTGAACTGGACGAACACTAGGCCTAGGTGCACTCCTCAGCAGCTCCATCGGACGCTTGCACACCCGACATGCCTTCGTCTGATTAGCGATCCGCTTGTGCCTCTTTGCAGCTACTAGGACTTGCTTATGAGTGGTAAAGGTTCTCCTAGACTATACACTCTGTATGTCTAGATCTAAGCCCTATAGGAAGAGGTGTGCAACATACCTCTCTGACGCAACATACCTCTCTGAAGAAATGTTGATAGGACTCCAAGAAGATGCAACATACCTCTCTGACGCTGCTTTGTTGAGGGTCAGTTCATCAACCAGTACTCCTCTGCATCTACTACCAGAGTAGGGGCAAATTGACTCAGCATGGTAAATTCGGCCTCATACTCGTCGACTGTCATAGTGCCCTGCTCCAGGTTGATGAAGCGCTGATGCATCTCTCTCTTCGCAGCCTGTGGGAAGTCCTGGGCATCAAACCTCTAACTGAAGGTATCCCATGGAATCGGCTTGATCACCCTAGTCTCCTCAGCATCCCACCCATGACGGGCATTATCTGTCGGTTGCTTCTTGGCGAGCTCCACCCAATCGTTCGGATTGACTCGGGCAAGACCCAAGTTATCCGTAGTGCTGCGAAGCCATTCCTTGGCCGCTAGTGGGCCCTCTGTCCAGAGAAGCTCATCGGATGCATATCTCGGAATTGCTTGGCTCCAGGCTCAAAGCGGGGTGGTGGAGTAGCTGGTGCAGCCTGATGTCCCTGTTGGAACCGATGGTGCTGAACGTTGATCGGTCCATATTTTACACCTTTTTTATACATATTTGCATGCCATTTCGGTTGCTCATATTGCAATTTTCACGATTATTCGATGATATTGTGTTACTTTTCACTATTTCTTGTTTTTGTCGGATTTCAGGAAATATGGAGCGATCGGGAGCAAAAATGAGCTTAAGGGACTTGCACCCACTCCGGAGAGTCACCCAAGGCTCTTTTGAGGACTATTCGGCGATGGGAGACGGGTGGAAGAAGAAGGAACTCCGTGGGAGCGACGAGGAGGAGAAATGGAGAAGATTGGGCATTTTAGCATGCCACTCGGCCGAGTGAAGGAGTCACTCGGCCGAGCAAAGAAGCCCGCTCGGCCGGCCAGATCGGACACGCAGCAGATTGAGTATCAGCGTGCACTCGGCCGAGCATCGCCAGACCACTCGGCCGAGCACGGAGACACCACTCGCCCGAGTGGCATCACGACGACGGCAAGCAAAAATCCCAGACTTACTGGAATCCGTCAGGCGATTGAGGGTTCCAACTCGGCCGAGTACCGAATGCCCCGCGGCCGAGTTAGTAAAGCCACTCGGCCGAGCCACCCCCGGAGACAGACCCCTGAGGACCTCGAAGTTACTGGAATTTTACAGGGTCTATCACTCGGCCGAGTAGAGAAGCCCACTCGACCGAGTAGAGAAGTCAACTCGGCCGAGTGACGCCGAGGACATGCAGCGCCCAGATTTTCAGATAGCCTCTCACTCTTTTGAAATTTGCTATCATTACAGCAATCAAAGTATTTTTCTCATATTTTTTGTGGATAGTAGACTTCATGACGGTTCCAACGACGCCAAGAGCGCACAAATCAGAGGTCGGATGAAATCTGGGGAATTTCTGCAAGTTGATGCTGCAGTGCTGGAATTTGCATGTCAGTGTCACTCGGCCGGGTCACATATTCCACTCGGCCGAGTGCGGCCTGGGCCCAGATTTTAAGTTGCGGTTTGGGCTGTTTTTGGGCACGAATTTGAGGGGTTTTCTAGGGTTTCTTGCTAGTGTTTTGGGGGAGTATTTAAGGGGTTTGTAGCCACCATTAGAGAGGACCCCCCATGTTTTCTTAGGGTTCCAAGATGTTTTTCTTAGGATTATTTTAGAGGTTAGGCCATGCCCTAGGCCCCCTCTTGGATCAAAAAGCTTGTATTTTGGATTGAAGATCTTCATCAAGCTAAGTATTTTCTTCTTTTTATTTGAATCTTTGTTTTTTCTATCTTTTTGTATGCAAGCAATGATTTTTATTGATTCTTATATCCTTATTGCTATGCTAGAGTAGATTTGATTGTTCTAGGGCATGGGGATGAACCCTATGGATCTAATTTCATATTTGTGATGAATGAATCTCTAAATTGCTAGAATTGCTAGGAGGTTCGGTTGTGATTGATTTATTATGTTTAGCTAGGGATTTCCATCGATTCGGGGTTTGCAAGAGATTGGATTCCAATCGATGGGAAGGCCTAGATATTCGATTTAGATTTACAATTGGATTTCTCTAGATTTGGTTTGCAAGAGATTGGACCAAAGCTAGGATTTTTAATTGTAAATCTATACCCATATTCGTTTGCAAGAGATTGGACGAATACGAACTATCACAACCTAGATCGTAACTCGAGTTTGCACGAGAGTGGGCTCGAGGAGCGATTGGACGATGATGTCGATCCTCATGCTAGTGGCTTAGGTTAGGGTTTGCAAGAGATTGGGCCCTAACCTAGGTTTGCTATAGACCGGCAATAACGCGAGAGCGTGAGCTTGGTTCTACATTAAGTTGCGACTAGTTCACCTCAACGCAAGTCTAGTAATATTGAGATTCACTATTCACAATGATGCATCACGGTCCGTAGTGGGGATTCCCTAGCCCTAGACGTCTTTATTCGATTTTATATCCCCATACTTTGCCCGACGATTGTGACAGGATCGCCGCAAGGCAAATTCCCTCTTTTATTATATTGTATTTGGATCGATATTTGACCGATTTCTTTATCACCGACACCGACATCCACCACCATTTCCATTATATCATACCATAGCCATCTCCACCAATAATACATTCGTAGTCAAACCAACCTAGGATAGATTGGAGCTCAACAACACCTCCTCGTGTTCGATACCCGCTCGCCACTTTGCCGTGCGCTTGCGGTAAAACTACAATCGTTCTCCGGGACGTGTATCCTGGGCCGACCAAGTCTTTGGTCGTGCTCTAGGGTTGCATTTTGGAGCGATCAAACGTCCAGCATCTCTCTCATAACTCCAAGCATCTGGCGGATGTCGTCCTCTCTGCCTCCAGCAGCTGCAGATCCAAGTCGGGTGTTTCGTCACCCAGCCATTTTGAGATAAGAAAACCCCGAGTTAACCTTGTGTATATGATTTCTCTAGATGTTTGGCTAATGAAAATTGTTCTCATTGTTCTGAATTTCGCAGTTGCAAGACCTGCATGGGCCACCACTAAAACCTGTAACACCCCGCTTCCCAAAAGACACCGGAAGCGAGAATGTTACGAGGTCTGCATGAACTGGAGCGATGAAGCTCGAGTTCAATGAGCATCTGTGATAAAAACACAAAGCAGGTCCTTGCATGCATTTCAGAATAATAAGAAACATTCATAAATTAAAGCCACATCCAGAATTAAAAATGTCTCTACACGAAATAAACGAAAGCCTTAGCTGGGCCAAAGTATCAGCAAAATAAACGTACACTAAACCACAATTGAAAGTAAACTAAAGAAAGCAGCAACGAGATAGTCCTCTAGTCCTCCACAAGGAGAGACTCGGCGTCTACGACAAACTCCTGGCTCTTTAAGTCAGGCATCTCGTAAGGATCCTCCTGGTACTCAGGCTCGGGATCTGACATACATCCAAAAACATGAATGTATGTCAGCAAGGGTCTACAAGAAAATGTTAGAAAACCCAAGGCAAGATATACAAAATGATATTGAATTTAAGAGGCATTAATAAATTTAACGAGATATCAACAACAAGTTTAAACATGCCGGTTATAAAATGAAATAAAGTAAAATAATCCTATCATGCAATTCTAAGCAGTTTAAGAAGTAAAGTAAAGTTTTTCTTTTATTCATTAGCATGCTAGTTTTACCGAGACAATAATTTCAAGTTCCATGTCAATATTTCATATCTATCATAGGGTTCTCGCCTTTAAGTCCTAATGAGTGAATCATTTTTCTCACGGGGGTTTACCGTGATTGACGCTACCCCACCACATGCGAGTGGTGCTCTTGAAGAGAGGACTCATTCATACGCCTAGTGACAGCTCAATCCTAACCCCCACCCCAAATTTGTGCTGGAACACGAGCCAGCCTAGTTGACTAACATGACATCACGAAGTCACGATTTCTCCTTCGAGGCGAACGATTTCACGATGTAACACAATTGTTAAATATTCCAAGACATGCAACAATTTATCATTATCATCATTTCTTTTAATACAACATTTTCAATGATTGCGAGAGTGTTGAACAACATTTACAATAATTTAACAAAAGGCTTGAACATATGGATTTAACGAACTTGTCACAGAAACTAACTTTCTTTGCCATTGTTTAAAATTAAAGTATATCGAGTTATATGCCGTTGGGTCCCATTTTCAGTCCAGAACTCATGGTATTAATTTCATGCGTCATTTCATGTATAGATTTTGAGTTATACAACTTTACATGCAAGGGACTAAATGAGCATCTAACTTCAAAAATTCACTATAAACTGCATACTTGCCTGATTTCAGCGATTTTGGTGTCGTTAGGTTCGTCTTGATGGGTACTCCATTACTATACGTCTGGTTCTCTGTTTCGATTAAACACATCACTGAATTAGGTTCGTCCTAGGATAATCAAAATATCAAGATAATATCTGAATTAGGTTCATCTGATTCTATTGGGTTCTCTATCTAGGGTGATGATCATATTATATTATATCATTCTTATACTAACATGATATGCCTTATTTACTCTAATTTCTAATATTATTATCCTAACATTATCTAACACCCACTAACATACTGTGAAAAATTAATACTAACAAGTTAACTTTATAATTAATACTATCAACCTTCTAATACTAACCTTAATATAATCTAATATAAAGTTAATATTACAATCAATATTACCACCTAATAATAATAATACCTCTCTCTCTCTCTCTCTCTCTCTCTCTCTCTCTCTCTCTTCTTATCCTACCTTCTTCTTCTTCCAGTTTGCTTTCTTCTTTATTTCTTTTTTTCTTTTTGTAGCTGGGAACTCACACACGCAGGGGACGCACGGAGGGAGGAAGGCGGCCGGTGGCACAGGGCCGCAGTTCTCGGCAGTAGGCAACGTCGGTAAGGGTGACACGGCGACGAGCACGCGGCAGCTGGTGGCGGCGCAAGCGGCACTCGCGCGGGGCTGCGGCCTGGCAGACTGGAGGCACACGCGAGGAGCACGGCCTAAGCGTGGGGTGTCACGCCCATATTCCCAAGTATGGTAAGCGAGACGTGAGGAGGTCCGCTCAGACTTGGAGCTGTGAAGCTGCAGTCTGATAAGTGTCTCGTAAATTAATCTATTATCAGGTCCTTTGCATTACGACGAAACAACAATAATATTAATGAGGGATAGACAATAAGATATTCCAATATTCCACATCCACAGATTTTATTCCAAACATTACATAGATAGTCATAAAGTAAAGTACAGAGTCCAAAAAGAAGGCCTAAGCATGGCCGGAACTACAACAAGGTGCAACACACCGAACAACCTAACAACAAATACTAAGAAAGTAAACAACAACTAAAGAAGGCCACCAGGTGAGACTAAGAGAAGGACTCTAGTGTCCTCGAACTGGACGTCAGCAAGCTGTCGTCCTCATCAACTACTCAGGCTCAAACCTGACATGTGACACCCAAAGAGAAAAGGGCACATGTCAGCAAAAATCTCCAAAGAGGAAAAGGAGGCTTTTGTGCAAGGAAACGTAAAGCACATTAGGTATAAGATAAATGCAGGTTAACAGTTCTAAATAATGATGACATGACATTATATTTCAATGAATGCAGCAGTTTAGACATGAACTTGATACTTGCAATGCACGACAAGTCGTAGCGAGAGCTACTAAACAATGTGCACAGGGATTACGCCTTTAGGCTAAAGTGGTTGTACGGGCACACTTCTACGCTCAAGTGATCGCTTAACCCTACCCCTCCCACGTGTATTGAGCTTTGGTTTATCACCAACAACACTGTGCTCACTTCTGGATCACGATCCAGAAAGTGTTTTTCACATAGGGTTATGCCTGCAATGCAGGTGCCTAGCCTTTGCCTAGGATTGTGCCTGCAATGCAGGTGACTAGCCTTTTATAATCCCGGGACTAGCTTAGGATTGTGCCTGCAACGCAGGTGCCTAGCTTTTCTCTAAATGCAAGCGTAGCGTGTGCTACGAACCATGACAAACAAGCAGATGCAAGATGTACAAGATGCATGAACATGGCATATAGATAGTCAAATAGAAGTGCGTACAGATATTTAAAGTAAACGTGACATACATAGATGCATGATATGACATGAAAAGGGGGTCGGATCTAGCTTCATTGTCAAGCTAGATCTAGAAGGCGTCTAGGCGACTATCATTTCATCTTCTAGTCTCTTTTATGCTAAAAGCAAGAAGTGGCCTAAAACACGGCCTAAACATAGAACTGGCAAGTTTCACTTGCCTAAAAAGGGATGTGCTGCTAGTCACACGATAAACGAGTCCAGTTCTGCCTACGTGCCCAAACACCAATCATCACACCAACCTACAGTCCCGTATTCATTATCTTCAATTAGTGAATTAACTAACACAATAAAATTACAGTTTTTATCTTGTTAACATGTGGTGTGGATACCTACGGTTCAGATATACCTTAACACGACGCGAGAGCTACACTGACGTCGGGTAGCGACGTCAGGGGTTGAATTCTGGTAGCGTGCAAGGATATGGTAGACAGCTAGTGACCACGGTAGCACGACGCACGTACAGCGGCGAGCAATACGAACACCATCGGCACGTGAAGGCCGGGCAAGGGTCTTCGGCCTAGGGAACAGCCGTATGGGTCCAGACAGTCGTCGAGAGGGTGCGCGCAACGACGCAGCGAGCAAGGAGGGTGTGCGTCAGATTTTGACGAGTAACGGCAGATTTGAGGATATAGGGGCTGTTTTAATGGGTTGTGCGACTGTGTAAGGGGGTCATGGCCAAGAAGGGTCATCGTGGAGGAGATGGGGATGTTGGGGAGCGGTTGCCGACAGGTGGGGTGGCCGGCGGCGCCCAAGAGCTGCTGGGCATAGTTTATAAAGGAAAAATGATAGCTTTGGGGCGAAACAAAGGTTTCTTGCAGCCTGATGGTGAT
Source organism: Scilla litardierei (assembly GCA_030789695.1). Classification (NCBI taxonomy): domain Eukaryota; kingdom Viridiplantae; phylum Streptophyta; class Magnoliopsida; order Asparagales; family Asparagaceae; genus Scilla; species Scilla litardierei. The sequence goes on from JAULAV010005623.1 coordinate 25,268, forward strand.
TCGAGGAGGGATGGCCGGAGCTTGGAAGATAGGGTGGCCGCGGCACCCAGGAGCTGCTGGGTTGCTTCGGTGATAGATGGCCGGAGAGGTTGTAGTCAAGGAGCGGAAGGTAGAGTTTGGCGAGCTGCTATTGTAAAGGAGAGGTTGGAGGTCTTTGTGATGCTGTAGGGTGCGGAGGAGATGTTTAACGGCTGCAAGGGTGGTTTCCGGCGGTGGAGGCCGGAGGAGGGGAAGTGAGGCTGCGAGTTAGGGGGTGAGCAGGTTCATGTGGCGACGGCTGAGGGTTTCCAAGGGTTAGGTTGCGTAAGGGTTTTCTTGGTGAAAGGTTATGCTATATAGACATAGAAATGGGTAAAGTTAGGTGGTTAGGGAGAGAGAATGTGAGAGGGAGGGAGTGCAATTAGTGTGATATAGGATGGTGATTAGCTGGGAGAATTTTTTTCATGAGTTACGCATGAAACCCTTAGTGATTTATTCAAGAATTGATTAAGGTTCCAAATTAGGGATAAGCTAGGCTAATTACAATATGAAAGAGATTAGTGTGGAAGGCCAACCAAACGGTGTCCGAAAAATATAATAAAAATACCGGGACGACCTTGTCGACGAGAGAATCGGGGGTACGATGAAGGGTCACTGGCTAGGGTAAAGGAAAACGGCACTAAAAATAAAGAGGTAAACGACGAAGTCTAAAGTTACGACACCCCTTCAAGCAAAGTTATTTTATGGGAGAACGACCCATGAAATGACGTTCCAAAATATTTCCACAAATAAATAGTCTTCCATAGGGTCAAAACCGCATATTACCGTGTAGGGTTTGGATACAAGAAAGGTCAAAATTAAATACGTGTACGAACAAGAGTACATGCACGAAAAACGTACGATCGAAGACAGACCGTGATATCCTACCCACCTTTGAATAAAGTCAGTCCTCGGACTTTCTAACTACAATAACATATCTACTAGTCTTCTAGTAACTATCCTAATCACACTATAATTCAACCAGGTATAGTCACTCCAAGTGCTAATATTGCACTAGATAGTCAAGCATTTAATACAACATACATGTATACACATGCACTTTCTATACTTATACCTATCATAGACTATCAAATTCATACACATACTTCAATCATTCATGTAGTCACGTACATCCTCTACGTAGCTATCACACACTATCACATAACCAAGTCTCTCATACTTACATGAAAATAATTTCACACTAGCAAATACCATCGTAATTCTACACAAATAGATAACTACCTATGTACAAGCAAACATGGATATACTAATCCTATATCTCCTAGTATACATCCAACACCAAACATATCAACACATGTAATCAAACTACATAATATTAAATCAGGTTTACTATATCTAATATACATTCACCATTACTACCATTTCTCAAATATATAGTTATTCAAATGCACGCAGACACTTCACCATATAATCACATCACATGCAGTCCTATAACTATATGCAAGACACACCACACATACTATAGTCACAAATACCTATAATTAAGCACATATTTATCCATGCCTGGTGCACGCCTATACACGCTAATATAACACACATACATACTACTCATACCACTCTACATTCAGCACATCTACACACCTAGTTTAGCTAGCACATATACATTCAAACAGGTAAGTCCTTAGTAAATAACTATACCACAAGACCAACACTTATAACTATAATATGGTATAGCCACCCACAATCATGTGCGTAACACAACCAAGCACAAACAATCCTATCACTATACATACATCATCCATCGCTATATTCATGATACTACACGCAACCACAGACATATGTAACAATATATTTAGAGTATACACACTCAAGCTTGAGTGAGACTCAAAACCCATATCAGAATACTCTATATACATAACACGATATTTATACCTATACCAACACCACTCCAATATATATATATACACACACACCAACGTAAACACATACATACCATAATAATATTTCAATCATCAGCACATGTATATAATCCAATACACTATCCCTTATATACTTGCATCGTATAGCCACATACATATAATATATATTCACAACATAGCAATTTTACATATAATTAGTATACTAATACATATACATATATATACAAAGTTAAGACATACTATAATCGTGTATACCTCATGGTATACACGCACACGCACAACCCCCGTAAAGGCAAGCAATACCAAACAAAACTATAACCATATTACCCTACGTATATCACACATATTCATATAGTAAGCACATACATATCTACGCGCGAGCACACGGTCACACGCACTAATATATAGATCAAAAGAATAGGCATGCACACTTAACTATAAGTACCTTATTATCATTACACTTAACATGCATAAGACTTACTAGTATATTATTTCAAGTATTTATAAGTATCTTCAAACCACATACTCAACTAACAGATATTCCAACACAAATCCCTATGTCATGAACCGCTTCCCTAAAATGGAGGCGAGGCGTGAGAAGTCCGCTCAGACTTGAAGCTGTGAGGCTCCAGTCTGTAAAGCGTCTGGAATAACCAAGTATAGGTCCTTGCAAATGCGATACAGAACAAAAATAATAATAAAAGAAAAGAGACAGATAATATTATTCCAATCTCAGAATGTCCACAAATAAAGTCCAACATCACAGAAAAGCCACCAGGCTAAAAAGAGAGTCTAAAAGGCCCAAGCATGGCCAACAGAAATAATCAAACGTACAGAAAGAAAAGGTACTATGCACCGACAACCTAACAAGAACTAATCAAAACCAACACAGAACTACGTCTCTATGATTGGTCGCCGGTGTCCTCGTACTCCATGACAACAGTGGACCCAGGCTCAATGTCAACAAACACATCGTCCTCAGCAACGGACTCTGGCTCAGCAAATAACATGCGACACCCAAAATAGACGAGGGTGCATGTCAGCAAGTCTACAAAAGACTTATGCAAGGAAACTAAAAGAAGGAAACAACCTAGCAGTTCTAAAAGTATGCGATGACATGGCAGTTTAAGATATTAATGCAACAAGTAATAAAGTGCAACAAGTATGACATGGCAAGGTAGCAAAGCTAGTAAACATTCACATGGATTTTACAAGTCAAGTAAACACGTCGTGCAGAGAGTTTACGCCTTTTGGCTGGAGTGGCTGTACGGGCCAACTCCTAAGCTCAAGTGATCACTTAACCCTACCCCTCCACGTGTAACCGGGCATTGGCTTTTGACCAACACATGTAGCACGCTTCTGGATCACGAGCCAGGAAGTGTATTTGGTATAGGGTTGTGCTTGCAACGCAGGTGCCTAGCCTCAACAAGCAAGTACAAGTAGCGTGTGCCACGGATGCAACATTCAAGCTGGATTGATAACCGGATGCATGGCATGTCAAGGGTACAATTAATGTGCGTACAGATAAGGAAATTAAACGTGACAGCCATGGCAGAGCAAAAGTAATGAGCATACAGATATGGGAATTAAACGTGACATGCAATAATGCATGAATGACATGGCATGGTGACAGATCTAGCTTCGTTGTCAAGCTAGATCTTAAAGTTGCGTCTAGGCGAGTATCATTTCGTCGCCTAGTCTCTTTTACGCTAAAAACAAGAGATGGCCCAAAAACATGGCCTAAAACAAAAGTTTGGCAAGTTTCACTTGCCTGTTTCCGGTGTTTTTGGTGTCGACGGGTCCGTACAGAAGGCGCGTACGTTTTCTGCGTTATAGGATTTCGATATCAGATTAATGCAAAAATGACCTATTAACCTATTAACATATCTATTCCATTAACTAAGGGGTACTGATTTATTGTATCGTTAGGTTAATAAGACAATCTATATAGAACATGGTTTCTTTTTAATAACACATTTATACAACAACCATGGAATAAATAAATTCTATTATTACTTTCATTATAAAATCTGTGCTCTAAATTTAACTGCTAAAACATCCAACCACATGCAGTAAGATATAACCTAACCTATCATCCTTACTAACAATAACAGCTACTAACATTTTTCACCATTAATTACTTCCTAATCTTTATTTAGTAACATGGGGTATTAACATCAACACAAAAGAATAATCTAATAACCATTAACTTGAGACATGCTGCATTTTATATTCTCAGATTATAAAAACTTACTTACAATTATTATTATACAAATTTACTGATAATACATTAAAATCAACATGTTGCTTATCTTATACTAACATCTAACTTAACCAATGATCCTAACATGTAACAAATAATAAAACAGTATTATTCTTCATCAAAACTAACATCAGATCTAAGCCTACTCTCAACCCTATAAAACACAAACCCTAACAGTATGAAAACTAACCCTACTCAAAAATAAAACAAAGCTAACCTTAATGCTTCTTCCTCATTGGTTGCAAGTGAAGGAGCGAGGAGGACGTCGTGGCGAGGCGGAGACACGTCGGAGGGGTCGACAGCACACCGGGGAAGTGGCCTGCGGCGGCGGCGGTGGCAGCTATTGCTGCGTTCTGCTGTGGCGAGCTACTGCGGCTGCTGTGGCGAGCTGGTGGATTACAGCGGCGCTTGGAGGGGATCACGGCAGCGCAGAGGGAGGTAGATGGTCGGGGAGCGGGGAGAGGGCCGGTCGGTGGCGGGTTAGGCCGGAGAATGGAGGGATGCGGTGGTTTTTGATGTATGCGTGCAAAAAAGCGAGGGGGCGGCGGCTACTCGAGATTTTGGCTGTGAGAGAGAGAGAGTTAGGCTAGGTTAAAATATTACCCTAGAGTCTCTATTAAATAGGTGAGGGCTGATACACGTGGGTAGAGGGGCTATAGGGTCACCTTAGGGTTTATTTTAGTTGAATTTGTTATTATAAAATTCAAAAACAAAAGATGTTACACCCTCTCTCTCTCCTCACATGGGTGCGTGCGGCCAAGAGTGGGCAAGGGCCAGGTCAAAGTAATATTGGATGTATATTATTATTAATAAATCATGGGGAAAAGAACCATATGAAACTTAGGGTTAAACCGATATTAAACTGGGGAGAAAAGTGAAAGTGTGTCAAACGGAGCCCAAAAATTATGAAAATACTGGGGCGACCGTGACGACGAGAGAAACAAAACTAAGAAGATGGATCGCAAGTTCGACGACGAGAAACGAAATTAAAAATAAAAAGGTCTCATGACAAAAGTGAAAATCGCGACGTCTGATCAAACGAAGTCAAATCGTGGGAGAACGACCCATGAAATGACGTTCCAAAATAATTCCATAATTTAATATTCTTCGAGAGGGTCACAACGACATATCACACCATAGGGTTCGGATACAAACAAGGTCTAAAATAAATATGTGCACGAACAAAAGTAGGTGCACGAAGAAAGTACGATTGAAAACCGACCGTGACATCCTATCCACCTTATGAATAAAGTCCGTCCTCGGACTTTCTAACTACAATAACATACCTATTAGATTTCTAGTAACTACCCCAATCACACACACTATAGTTCAACTGGGTATAGTCACTACAAGTGCTTATATATGCACTAGGTAGTCAAACAATAACTCTACTAACATGTATATATTTACGCACATTACACACTTACTCCTATCATAGCCAGTCAAATTCATACACATATTTCAATCATTCATATAGTCACGTACATCCCTATATAATTATTAAGCACTTATTACATACCATGTTGCACATACTCACAACTAATTAAATAGTTCACACCAGCAGATGCCATCGTAATACTCCACGTCTAGATAACTACCTTTGTACAAAACAATACGGATACACTACTCCCTATATCTCCTAGTGTACATCCAATGCCAACATATCAACACAAGTAACCACACCACTCAATATTAAATCATGTTATTATATCTAAGAAACTGTAACGACTGGTTTTCATGTATCTGGATTTATTATATTATATTATATGTTTTGGTGGATTTTCTCCTCATGTGTGGTTTTCGTCTCCGTAGCTTTCACTTTCGATCGTTTCGTCGTGATTTTCTAGCTTCTTCCTTAGAATCGTCGATTTCGGAGTAAGTCATTCGTGACGGGCTTCATATCGGTCATATCTTATTGTTAGATCAAGCCTAGGAGTCTTAGGAATCGATCCCGGAGCTTCGCGCTCCATTTCGGAACTTTCTGTGCACGTTAGTCGGTGTAAGAAGGGGAACCGACCGACTAGATGACTATTTAGTCGGTCGACAAACCATCATGGACCGACTAGTTGGCTTTGTTAATTATTCAGGAGTTACTGTTTACTTTTAGTCGGTCTAAGAACAACCACCGACCGACTAGATGCGCAACTAGTCGGTCAGAACTTGCTCTCAGACCGACTAGTTTCTGTCAGTAGATTTTACCTAAGTTACCGTTTATCGTTAGTCGGTCCATGCACACTCACCGACCGACTAGGTTGCAAACTAGTCGGTCGACGGGCCTTCATAGACCGACTAATTCATTACCCAGGTTTTTCCCTACTTTCGCTGCTTGGTGTTAGTCGGTCACAGTTAATCGACCGACCGACTAGATGTTAAACTAGTCGGTCAGCCACTCTTCTTTAGCCGACTAATGACCCCAGAAACCCTAATTTCTGGGCAGCAGCCAGGTCGTTTTCTATAAATACCCCACTTCGTTTCTTTTCTTCCTTTCTCTTCCCCTGGCTTCTTTCCTTCCCCCTTGACCTATGATCTTCCCCAACCTTCCTCTAGCCTTCCTCCTTCATCAAGAGCTTCTCCCCCTCTCCATTTTGACCAACCACCGTGCCCTAGGCCATCTCCAACCCCCAAAAATCCCCAAAACCCCATTTCTCCAGATTTTCCCCATCCATTCCAGATCTGAGCCTTAGGTTCCCCGGATCGTTTCTTCCGTTGTCGTGCTTGCTCGACATCATTCTTCCGCTCCTATACGGTAATAACTTGATCTCTTAATATCCTCATAACCCATTTGTGTTTTTGTGAAACCCTAATAAAACTAGGTTGGATGTTGTTCTAATGTTGTTTTGCCATGGCAGCGATCTCTTCTCCGTAGTTAGCATTTGTGTGACGGCCTCGTTGATCGTCATCCTCGGTGATAGGCAAGTGAAACTTGCCACTTAGGGTTTTAGGCCATGTCTTAGGCCATTTGCTTGTTGTAGGCGTAAAAGAGACTAGGCGACGAAATGATACTCGCCTAGACACAATTTTAGGAACTAGCTTGACAACGAAGCTAGAACCGACATTTATCATGTTGCACAACTACCATGTCATGTTTAATTTCCATTAACGGTACGTAAATTAATTGTCATGTCATTGCATTCTTTAAGTGTTCCCGTGATTGCGTAGCTCCGCTACACCTTGTGAAATGATTGAGGCTAGGTGCACCCCTATGCCAAATGAAATATGCTCCTGGGTTGTGATCCAGGAAATGAGCTCTTGTGAGGGGCAACCCTAGCTCATTTACTGAGCTCGTGTACAGGGACCTTGGCTCGTTTACACGTGGGTTTTGGGGTAAGAGTTAAGCGGCCATTCAACTGGGAGTCTGTCCGATCAGCAACTGCAGTTGTAAGGCGTAAACTCTGGGTTCTGGGGTAGTGTTAAGCGGCCAATCAGTGTGGATGTCAAACCGTTCAGCTGTAAGGCGTAAACATCTACAAACAACGTGAAACGTGACTAGTGAAAAGATTGAGATTGTTAGTAGCTTGGCTACTCTTGACATGCCCTGATAAATTGTTCTCTTGTACTTATTGTTTCACCATGTCTTACTTGTGCACTTATACCATAACTGCCATGTCATGCATACTATAACTGTTAGGTTGTTAGTTGCCTTACTTTTAGTTTCCTTGCCTAAGTCTTTTAGATTTGCTGACATGTGCCCCTTTACTCTTTTGGGTGACACATGTTAGATCCTGAGCCTGAGTACATTGTTGAGGACGAGGTGTTTGCTGACGCCGAGCCCGAGCCTGTGTTTGGCGAGGAATACGTGGACACTGGGGACCAGTCCTAGTGTCTTCGTTGAGCTTTCCCCTTTTGTTTTAGTCTGTTTTGTTGTCGGTGCGTAGCACCTATACCTTGTTATGTTGTCCCTTTTGTTGGCCTTGTTCTGGGCCTTTAGACTCTTTCTTTTAGCCTGGTGGCTTTTCTGGATGTTGAACTTAATTTTTAATGTTGGACAAATTTTGAGATTTGAGATTTTATTTCTGTTTCTCCTTGTGTTATTATTGTTGTTTCGTTTGTGGTTAGAGGGACCTGCTTATGTTTCATTGACGCTTATCGGGTTTGGGGCTTCACAGCTCCACTCTCGTGCGGACTTTTTCACGCCTAGCCTCCATTGCTGGGAAGCGGGGCGTGACAGGTTTTGTTGGTGGCCCATGCAGGTCTCTTCTGTAACTGCGATTATAGGAATGAAGATAATAATATTAGAATGTCCAATCAACTAAGTTCGACATCCGAGTCATAAGCTATGAGTCTAATCTGCTTCGTTTTCTGTGTCATTAGATGGTAGGAAGGCGATTCTCCCGTGGTGGAGGTAGTGGTGCGTCCCCTCATGACGAGGAGCCTGAGCAGGAACCCACAAATAGAGAGATGATGCGGATGATGCTTCAGATGATGCAGGTGCAGCAGGGCATGCTCTTGCAGGTCCAGAATGCTCCACTTGCTCGAGCTGGTCGGGCAATCCAGGATGCCCCTCGCTCTGAGCCGGGAGCGAAGCAATTTCGGGAGCTGGGTCCCGCATATTTTGATGGGTCCGAGGGTCCTCTAGCTGCCGATGAGTGGATTTGAAACATTGAGGATAACTTGAAGATGGCCAAGATCACCCCGGTTGGATGGGTTGATTTGGCGAAGAGGCAACTCAAGGATAATGCTCGGAACTGGTGGGATGCGGAAGAGAAGATGCTGGTGGAGCCGATAGCTTGGGCTACCTTTAAGTCCAGGTTTGATGAGGAGTTCTTTCCGAAGGCTGCTAGGAAGGAGATGCTGCAGTGCTTTATTGATCTGAAGCAAGGGAGCTTGATGGTGGACCTATACCACCAAGAGTTCACTAGGCTGAGTCGGTTCGCGCCGAAGATGGTGCAGGATGCTGATGAGAGGGCTCAGAGGTTCCAACAGGGACTTGCTTTGGAGCTTCAGAGCTTTGTGTCTTTCTCTGATCTGGACTCTTATCAGAAGGTTCTGGTCGCTGCGAGGAGGCAGGAGCTGAACCTGAGTCAGAGGAGAGGACATGTTTCTGGTGCTGGGAAGAGGCCTATGGAACATGCCAGAGTGGTGGTTAGGCCTGGTTTCAAGCCTAATCATCCGGTGCAGTTCAAGAGGCCAGGAGGGCCTGATCAGAAGACTTGCCATTTTTACGGCAAGCCTGGCCACATCAAGGATCAGTGTAGGAAGTTTCTGGGCCAGTGTTTGGTTTGTGGTGATGCTTCTCATGTCGCGAAGGATTGTCGGCATGCGAATCAGCTGCGGAGGGCGCCTGTTGCAGCACAGCCGTTGCAGCAGAGAGCGTCTGTTCCTGCCGGTCGTGGAGCAGCTATTGTTCCATAGAGGCAGGCTTTTCAGCAGGCTTTTCTGCCGAGGAGGAAGGATTTTCTAATGACCGATGTGGAGAGCGAGGCTGTAGATGAGGTTATCGCAGGTAATCCTCAATCTAGCTGTTACTTTCTTAGCTAGTTTTGATTGTTGGATTATGTTATTTGCTTGAACATGATTGGTTGCTAGACTAGGGCTTGATTGTTAGACTGTTTGTAGGTGTGATTTTGGTGTGCACATTTCCTGCACGAGTTCTCTTTGACTCTGGTGCATCGATGTGCATTATTTCTCGGAGTTTCGTGGAGAAGCATTCCTTGTCGACGTCCCCTCTTTCCAAGAATTGGAATATCGTTACAGGGAATGGCGTGGTCTCGGTGCATCTTGGTTGCAACTCTTGCTTGTTGGTGGTTTGTGGACATGAGCTTTACGCTGATTTCATTGTCCACGACATAATCAACTATGATGCGGTCCTTGGGATGGATTGGCTTGCGAGCTTCTATGCTACGATCGACTGTCAGAGGAAGAAGGTGGTGTTCAAGATTCCCGGACATCCAGTATTTGAGTTCAGCCGAGGTAGCAGCTCGCTTGGTCCTGTCAGATTTCGGGCCAGTCCGGTGGAGGTTATGGCTATGCGGATGGAGCTAGAGAGGCCAGCGGTTGTGCGGGACTTTGATGACGGCTTCCCCGAGGAGATGTCTGGTTTGCCACCTGATCGAGCTCTGGAATTTTCTATTGATCTTATTCCGGGAGCGCAGCCGATTTCGAAGGCACCGTATCGTATGGCACCCGCTGAGTTGGAGGAATTGCGGAAGCAGCTGGATGAGCTTTTGCAGAAGGGTTATATCAATCCTAGTGTGTCTCCGTAGGGAGCACCGGTGCTGCTGGTGAAGAAGAAGGATGGTTCGCGTCGCATGTGCGTGGACTATCGGGAGTTGAATGCGGTAACCATCAAGAATAAATACCCATTGCCTCGCATCGATGATATTTTTGATCAGCTTGGAGGTTCGAGGGTGTTCTCTAAATTGGATTTGAGGAGTGGTTATCATCAACTGAAGGTGAAGATGGGAGATGTTCCGAAGACAGCGTTTAGGACAAAGTATGGACACTACGAGTTTGTGGTTATGCCTTTCGGTGTAACCAATGCACCCACAGTTTTCATGAATCTGATGAATCTGATTTTCTACGACTTTTTGGATAAGTTTGTCGTTATCTTTATTGACGACATTCTGATCTATTCTAAGTCGGAGGAGGAGCATGCCTCACACTTGAGGACAGTGTTGGAGATTTTGAGGAAGCATCGGTTGTATGCTATGTTTTCGAAGTGCGAGTTTTGGCTGGACAGAGTTGCTTTTCTCGGGCATGTGGTGACTGGAGATGGTATTTTAGTGGATCCCGAGAAGATCAGGGCCATCAGAGAGTGTCCTGTTCTGCAGTCAGCGTCTGAGATTCGGAGTTTCCTTGGGCTTGCTGGTTACTATCGGCGCTTCATTAAGGACTTTTCCCGTATTGTCGAGCCGATGACCAGATTGACGCGGAAGGATGTACCTTTTGTTTGGTCGGGTGATTGTGAGAATGCTTTTGGTGTTCTGAGAGAGAGATTGACGACTGCCCCTATTCTTGTTGTGCCTGATCGCAGCGGTGGATTTGAGATCTTTTACGATGCTTCTGGTAAGGGTCTCTGTTGTGTGCTGCATCAGCACGGGCATGTTGTGGCGTATGCATCTCGTCAGCTCAAGGTTCATGAGAAGAATTACCCGACGCATGATTTGGAGTTGGCTACTGGTGTGTTTGCTCTTAAGATTTGGAGGCACTTCCTGCTGAGTGAGAAAGTGAAGATTTTCACCGATCACAAAAGCTTGAAGTATATTTTTACTCAGAAGGAGCTCAACATGCGACAACGTCGATGGTTGGAGCTCATGGTGGATTATGATATTGATTTGCGGTATCACCCTGGCAAGGTGAATGTGGTTCCTGATGCGCTGAGTAGGCTTCTAGCGGTGATGATTTTGACCTCGCAGTGGAGATTGCAGCAGGATTTTTGCGAGTCTGGTGTGGAGGTTGTTCTTCCTGGGGAGGCTTCTTCGTTGATGTGTATGCAGATACAGTCGACGATCGTGGATCAGATCAAGGCTGGCCAGGCCGGAGATCCGAAGCTGGTGAGGATTCGGGAGCAGGTGGAAGCCGGTCTGCGGACTGACTTTTTGATTCATGAGGATGGCTCGCTGAGGTTTGGAGCCAGGTTGTGTGGGCCAGCTGGGGATATTAGAGAGGAGTTGATGGTGGAGGCACACAGTTCGTCGTATTCTGTGCATCCTGGTAGGACCAAGATGTACGAGGATCTTCGTCTGAACTTTTGGTGGCATGGCATGAAGAGGAGTGTGGCTCGGAGTGTAGCCAAGTGTTTGGTTTGCCAGCAAGTGAAGGCGGAGCATCAGCGTACGACAGGGTTGCTACAACCGATTCCGATTCCGGAGTGGAAATGGCAACACATCACTATGGATTTCGTGACTAGACTACCTCGGAGTCCGAAACAGAATGATGCGATTTGGGTGATCGTAGATCGGTTGACCAAATCCGTGCACTTTATTCCATTCCGAGTAGGACAGTCCACTGAGGCGCTAGCGAGGAGATATATGGAGGTAAATTCTTTTACTCTCCGTTTTTATTTCCTTTTACTAGTTTAGATAGTGATGTAACGTGAATCGTGCAGGAGATCATACGACTTCTTGGAATCCCTGTGAGTATCGTGTCGGACAGAGACACGAGGTTCACATCTCAGTTCTGGCAGAGTTTGCAGAAGAGTTTGGGTACGTGTCTGAGTTTCAGCACGGTGTACCATCCGCAGACGGATGGCCAGTCCGAGAGGACGATTCAGATCTTGGAGGACATGCTGAGGGCATGCATGTTGGATTTCAAGGGTTCGTGGGAGGACCATCTACATCTGGTAGAGTTTTCTTACAACAACAGCTTCCAGGCGAGTATTGGCATGGCGCCTTTCGCCGCTCTTTATGGGAGGAAATGTCGGTCGCCATTGAGTTGGGATGACGTTGGTGATCGGGAGCTGTTGGGGCCTGAGATGATTGTGGAGGCTGTGGATGTTGTCAGGAACATTCGGGAGAGGTTGAGGATTGCTCAGGACCGTTTTAAGCATTGGGCGGATGCTAAACGGCGTCCTTTGGAGTTTCAGCCGGGCGATCATGTGTTTCTGAGGATTTCCCCGAATCGTGGTGTGATTCGCTTTGCGAAGCGAGGGAAGTTGAGCCCGCGATACATTGGACCGTTTGACATTCTGGAGAAAGTTGGCGAGGTAGCCTACCGCTTAGCCTTGCCACCATCTTTGGAAGGAGTTCATAATGTTTTCCATGTGTCGCAGCTTCGTCGATACATTAGCGACCCGTCTCATGCTGTGGATTTCTCGGAGATTACCGTTCGCCCTGATATGATGTATGACCAGCAACCAGTGCAGATTCTGGACAGGAGTCAGAAGTCACTTCGGAACAAGGTTGTCAATCTTGTGAGGGTGATGTGGCGACACGGCTCGCCAGAAGAGTCTACTTGGGAGAATGAGGATGAGATGCGAGAGCGTTTCCCACTTTTGTTTCCGGACACGTCAGTGTTGGGAAATTCCGAGGACGGAATTTTTCTTAAGTTGGGGAGGATGTAACGACAGGTTTTCATGTATCTGGATTTACTATATTATATTATATTATATATTTTGGTGGATTTTCTCCTCATGTGTGGTTTTCGTCTCCGTAGCTTTCACTTTCGATCGTTTCGTCGTGATATTCTAGCTTCTTCCTTAGAATCGTCGATTTCGGAGTAAGTCATTTATGACGGGCTTCATATCATCCATATCTTATTGTTAGATCAAGCCTAGGAGTCTTAGGAATCGATCCTGGAGCTTCGCGCTCCATTTCGGAACTTTCTGTGCACGTTAGCCGGTGTAAGAAGGGGAACCGACCGACTAGATGACGATTTAGTCGGTCGACAAACCATCATGGACCGACTAGTTGGCTTTGTTAATTATTCAGGAGTTACTGTTTACTTTTAGTCGGTCTAAGAACAACCACCGACCGACTAGATGTGCAACTAGTCGGTCAGAACTTGCTCTCAGACCAACTAGTTTCTGTCAGTAGATTTCACCTAAGTTACCGTTTATCGTTAGTCGGTCCATGCACACTCACCGACCGACTAGGTTGCAAACTAGTCGGTCGACGGGCCTTCACAGACCGACTAATTCATTACCCAGGTTTTTCCCTACTTTCGCTGCTTGGTGTTAGTCGGTCACAGTTAATCGACCGACCGACTAGTTGTTAAACTAGTCGGTCAGCCACTCTTCTTTGACCGACTAATGACCCCAGAAACCCTAATTTCTGGGCAGCCGCCAGGTCGTTTTCTATAAATACCCCACTTTGTTTCTTTTCTTCCTTTCTCTTCTCTTGGCTTCTATCCTTCCCCCTTGACCTCTGATCTTCCCCAACCTTCCTCTAGCCTTCCTCCTTCATCAAGAGCTTCTCCCCCTCTCCATTTTGACCAACCACCATGCCCTAGGCCATCTCCAACCCCCAAAAATCCCCAAAACCCCATTTCTCCAGATTTTCCCCATCCATTCCAGATCTGAGCCCTAGGTTCCCCGGATCGTTTCTTACGTTGCCGTGCTTGCTCGACATCATTCTTCTGCTCTTATACGGTAATAACTCGATCTCTTAATATCCTCATAACCCATTTGTGTTTTTGTGAAACCCTAATAAAACTAGGTTGGATGTTGTTCTAATGTTGTTTTGCCATGGCAGCGATCTCATCTCCATTGTTAGCATTTGTGTGACGGCCTCGTTGATCGTTATCCTCGGTGCTAGGCAAGTGAAACTTGCCACTTAGGGTTTTAGGCCATGTCTTAGGCCATTTGCTTGTTGTATGCGTAAAAGAGACTAGGCGACGAAATGATACTCGCCTAGGTGCAATTTTAGGAACTAGCTTGACAACGAAGCTAGAACCGACATTTATCATGTTGCACAACTACCATGTCATGCTTAATTTCCATTAACGGTACACGAATTAATTGTCATGTCATTGCATTCTTTAAGTGTTCCCGTGATTGCGTAGCTCCGCTACACCTTGTGAAATGATTGAGGCTAGGTGCACCCCTATGCCAACTGAAATACGCTCCTGGGTTGTGATCCACGAAACGAGCTCTTGTGCGGGGCAACCCTGGCTCATTTACTGAGCTCGTGTACATGGACCTTGGCTCGTTTATACGTGGGTTTTGGGGTAAGAGTTAAGCGGCCATTCAACTGGGAGTCTGCCCGATCAGCAACTGCAGTTGTAAGGCGTAAACTCTGGGTTCTGGGGTAGTGTTAAGCGGCCAATCAGTGTGAATGTCAAACCGTTCAGCTGTAAGGCGTAAACATCTACAAACAACGTGAAACGTGACTAGTGAAAAGATTGAGATTGTTAGTAGCTTGGCTACTCTTGACATGCCCTGATAAATTGTTCTCTTGTACTTATTGTTTCACCATGTCTTACTTGTGCACTTATACCATAATTGTCATGTCATGCATACTATAACTGTTAGGTTGTTAGTTGCCTTACTTTCAGTTTCCTTGCCCAAGTCTTTTAGACTTGCTGACATGTGCCCCTTTACTCTTTTGGGTGACACATGTTAGATCCTAAGCCTGAGTACATTGTTGAGGACGAGGTGTTTGCTGACGCCGAGCCCGAGCCTGTGTTTGGCGAGGAGTACGTGGACACTGGGGACCAGTCCTAGTGTCTTCGTTGAGCTTTCCCCTTTTGTTTTAGACTGTTTTGTTGGCGGTGCGTAGCACCTATACCTTGTTATGTTGTCCCTTTTGTTGGCCTTGTTCTGGGCCTTTAGACTCTTTCTTTTAGCCTGGTGGCTTTTCTGGATGTTGAACTTAATTTTCAATGTTGGACAAATTCTGAGATTTGAGATTTTATTTCTGTCTCTCCTTGTGTTATTATTGTTGTTCCGTTTGTGGTTACAGGGACCTACTTATGTTTCATTGACGCTTATCGGGTTTGGGGCTTCACAGCTCCACTCTCGTGCGAACCTTTTCACGCCTCGCCTCCATTGCTGGGAAGCGGGGCGTGACAGAAACACTTACCACTACTATAATTTCACAGTTATTTAGTCATTCAAATGCATGCAAATATTTCACCATATATTCACATCACATACGGTCCTATAACTATATTCACAACACGCCACACATACCATAGTCACCAATACCTATAACTAAGCACATACTTACCCGTGCATTGTGCGCACCCACACATGCTAACATTTCATACATATATACCAATCATACCACTATATACTCAGCACATCTACAAAGTTTAGCTAGCACACATACGTTCACACAGGCAAGTCCTTAGTAAATAACTATACCACAAGACCAACACCTATAACTATATACTAGTATAGCGACCCACAATCATGTGCATAACACAACCAGGTGCAAACAATCCTATCACTATACATACATCATCCATTTCTATATTCATGGTACTACACGCAAACCACAGACATATGTAACAATATACTTAGAGTATACCCACTCAAGCTTGAGTGAGACTCAAAACACATATCAGAATACTCTATATACGTAACACGGTATTTATACCTATACCAATACCACTCCAATGTATACACATCTACCAATATAACCATATACATACCATAATGTCAATCACACTTAATATCTAGTCAGGTAACACCCACATAGTTCAATCACTTTATATACTATAATAATATTACAGACATCAGCACACATATAATTATAATACCCTTCCTAATATATATGCATTCATCGTATAGTCACACACATGTAACATATTGATCGCACCCCGGATACACGTCCCGGAGCGACGGTTGTAGTTTTACCGCAAGCGCACGGTATAGCAGCGAGCGGGTTATCGAACACAGGGAGGACGAATGACCGTGCTTGTTCCAATCAACCTGGCTATTTAAGAAGAGAGAAATTTGCCTTTGGCGATCCTGTCACAATCGTCAGACAAAGTACGGAAATATCAAATCAAATAAAGAACGTCTAGGGAATGGGGAATTCCCGCTACTCACCGTATTTCGTAAATGTGGTTCATTGGTATCAAAATTGCTAGAATAAGATTTTGGATGAACTAGTTGCAACTGAATGTAGAACCAAGCTCACGCTCTCGCGCTGTTGCCGGTCTATAGCTATCCTAGGTTCGGGTCCAATCTCTTGCAAACCCTAGCCTAGGGAATCTAGCATTAGGATCAACATCATCGTTCAATCGCGCACCGAGCCCAATCTCTTGCAAACTCGGCCCGCGACCTAGGTTGGGATAGTTCCTACCCATCCAATCTCTTGCAAACGGGTATCGGCACGGTCCAATCTCTTGCAAACCGATACTACGGAAATTTGATTCCAACCCAATTCGGATTTCTAGGGTTTCCTATCGAATTGGGATCCAATCTCTTGCAAATCCCAATCAGTATGAACTCCTAGCTATCCATAGTAAATCGATCCCAAACTAATCCCTAACAACAATTCTAGCAAAATTTCTACCAATTCATCACAAATATGAAATTGGGCTTGTAGGGTTCATCCCCACGCCCCAAGACGTGGAGACTACTCACAATTCATAGCACAAGCACAAGAATAATCAATGAAATAAGCAATAGAATTCATCACAATATTGAGATATGCAATAAAAATAGAATTTTTGGAGAAGAGAGAGACAAACCAATGGAGTTCTTCAATTAATCCAACAAAAATCAACTTTTTGTCCTCTCTCTAATCACAAGAATAAAGCTAAAAAGTAAACCTAAAAGGCTGCAAAAATCTAAGAGTAAAGCTCTCTCAAAACTAGGGTAAAACAGGGGTTAAATACCCCCCAAAATCGTCCAAAAACTGTGACCAAAATACCCCTGCGCAGCCTGAAATCCGCAATTTTCGCTACATGCAGCGCGTCGCACTCGGCCGAGTGACAAAAGTCGCTCGGCCGAGTGAGAAACCCTGTAATTTTCCAGTAAGTCTTGATCTTCAGGGGTCTCAACTTCGGGGGCGGCTCGGCCGAGTGAGTTATCGGCAATCGGCCGATGGCTTCTTGGTACTCGGGCGGTCAGGATTATCCACTCGGCCGAGTGGGTCTTCTGAAGCACAGGCAGCCGAAAAACAGTAAGTTGGTGATTTCTGAATGGCCTCGTCTGGGCGCCACTCGGGCGGACGGGATGTCGTCACTCGGCCGATGTGGTCTCCGTCGCTCGGCCGAGTGCACATATGAATCGTGTCTGATCTGGTCGGCCGAGCGGTGTCTCGCTGGTCGGACGAGTGACTCCTTCACTCGGCTGAGTGGGACACTAAAAATGCCCAAACAGCTTGTTTTGGCCTCCTCATCGCTCCTGCGATGTCCGTTCTTCTTCCGCTCCTCTCCAACAGCAAAATACCCCTTGGGGAGGTCGTCGGTGGCACTCTGGAGTAGGCGTATCTCGAGATCACTCCAAATCGCTCCAAATCACCTGAAATGCGACAAAAACAACAAATCGTGAAAAGCATCGCAATATCGTCGATATATCGTGAAAAACATGATTTGGGCGATCTAAATGGCATGCAAACATGCGGGAAAAAAGTGTAAAATAAGGAGTGATCAAAATCCCCCGAGCTTACCTCTTACTCGTCCTCGAGGAAGATAAGTAAAAGGCGAACCCGGTGGATTCGGAAAACGAAAACGGCAAAAAATGAAAAACGAAAAACGGAGAAGAACGAAAAACGAAATAAAAATAAAGAAGAAAGAAAGAAGCGAAGAGGTAAGTTGCGAGATCATTTTCTTAGGACGTGGGTTTCACTTACTAATATAGCATGCTTCGAATGAAAAATACATGTCAAAGAGTTTTATTTTGATATCACAGTATAATAGCGCAAATAGAAATAGAAAACCCACGAACAACGATATAATCATGAAAAACGGAATAATTTTAGAATTAACATCGTCTGAATAATTTAAAGCGGTATACAAATCGCAGATCACCCACTTTTCAATTGAATGCTTTCTAGGAGGAGTATAAGAGTATCACACAATAGAATAGAGAGAATAGAAAAGTATGGATTTCATGATATGAATGCTAGGCTTAGATTCCTGGATTTCGTAAAGCTAGAAATAATCTCACCGAGTATAGAATATTACTTAGCCTAGGTTGTCGTGCAACGTCAAGTAGTCACTCTCTCACACATCAATGGATTCTCTCCCTCAAGCTTATCTATAAGCATGGTGGCATAAAAAAATATTCACATCCCCATTTTTGTAAAGCTCCAAAAGCAATGAAAATGAAAACGAAAAGAGAGAAGAAAGAAAGAAAGTGAGATGGGATCTTTTATTGAGGATTTTTCCTCCCTTTTTTTTCTTTTGTTGTTTTTTTTTGACAAAGCATATATACACAACGATCCCAACTCAAAGAGAGATAATGATATACAAGAATATTTTCTCTCTCTTTTTTTTTCTCTTTTTTTTTGAATAAGAAATTTGGAGCTAGGAATTAATAGCGGGAGAAATGCCATATAATAGAATCGCTAAGGGGGAGATTCACCAATGATTTTAAAAGTAGAGAAATGATGTTCAAGATTTGTGGAGAAAGAAATAGATATATCTCTCGGTTCACTCTATAAGACATGCACGACAACTTCAGCATGGTAATCTAATCTACTCAGTTTCGATCACAAAAAAGCTAACTAAACCAGATTTATCATAGCTAACATCATTCAATCATCCTGAAGTGAAATGTACAATTCATGCATATAGAAGTGATATAGGAAAAGAAATCGGTACTCCAGATATAAGCATTCAATGCGTGAATCTTGGTGTGTTTTCTGTGATAGCATACATATGAATATTCAGACTCAGCTAATAATAAAATTTCATCCATTTTCATGTGGAAAAAGTGTGGGTTACTATCTCTAGGTGCAAGGCAAGTCATAGCATATGATATCAGAAATAAAGTCTAAGACATGACAAATATAGCATGCATATAGAGTAAGCTAACTCCACGTCGTCATCATCATAGAAAAGTCATCTCTAGCATGAGATGAAAAAGAAAGAAATAAAGATAAAGGGAAAATAGAACTAATTACAATGCGGCACACAGAAAAATAAGGAAAACGTGATGCATGGTAAAATAAAAGAAAAAATGATGAAAATAAGTGCAAAAGCGGAAAATGGCGTGAAAAACTAAAAATAAAGGTGGCAAATCGAAAAAAAAGAACGTGAGGACTCACTCCCCCAAGCTAAATGGCACAGTGTCCTCAATGTGCAAAGTGGGGCACACCGAGAGACAAGTAATGTGAGGGGAAAGTGAGGGTGCATGCATGATGGAAAAAAGAAAATAAAAATAAAGAAATGAAAAATATGATGCGGACATGATGCATGCAAATATAGGAGTGATACAGATAGATAGATGTGGCACCAAAAACTCTCACTCTCTCCCAAAAAAGATATATAAAGATACGGTCAGAATGAGAATCCCAAAATAAGTGAGGGGAGGGGGGGGTGGACAAAAATGCAACAGGACCCAGCAGAAACGGGCAGCACAACGGCAAAAACAATCGACGGCATCAAGGGTGCCTAAGAAGGTGGTGCTGCGCCATCTCCGTCCTGAGGCGGAAATGATGGTGGCCGGAGTGGTAGCAGGCTGAGTGCGTGTGGAAGTGTGGGTGGGAACCTGCTGGGTGGGCGGGGGGTACGCGTGGGAGACGCTCCAGGACCTGGGTAAGGCAGTAGTGAATCTGTGGGAGCAGGTCGAAGCGGTGAGCCATATCGGTGACGGAGGCGGACAGGGTCCGAAGGTCGCCTCTGAGGCCACTCACCGCCCCCTCTGGAGCACGAATGCTCTGAAGTACAGTGTCAGGGGGAGGTGGTGCAGAGGGACGCACCGGTCGGGGCTGTGCATGTCGGGGCTGGCGTACTCTGGTGGCGTAGGTGACGGGCTCAGCGGGTAGGGGAACAAAAGGTGTTGTGCTCGCGAAAGTGGGCCTGGCCTCAGTGCGAGGCTGGGCGGGACGGTGGGAAGTGGAGGGCAGCAGCAACGAAAGAAGAATACAAAAGAGGAAGCGAGGCAGCCGGAGAGGTCGGTGGCACAGAAGTGTGGACAGACACCACGACACTCTCGGAAAAAATACAGCAGCAGTGGAAACAGAGGGCTCTCCGCATTCAACTACGGTCGGCGGGCGCTCGGGTGGGGCAGAAGAAAC